>JAQQPU010024340.1:0-12725 GCA_029168905.1 Artemia sp. Kazakhstan ARC1039
TTGGCGGATGTTTGCTTTTCCCTGTGCCTGTCTTTGTCGGTTTGTTTTTCTTAATCTATATATTTGTATGCATTTTTGTCTCTCTCACTCTCTTTGCCTGTGTGTCTGGGCGGGTGTTTGCTTGTCCCAGTGCCTGTCTATATCGGTTTGTATGTCTGAATCTATATAGTTGCATTTGTTTTTGTCTCTCTCACTCTTTTTGTCTATGTGTCGGGGCGGGTGTTTGCTTCCCCTAATGCCAGTCTTTGTCGGTTTATATGCCTGAATCTATATAGTTAAATTTGTTCTGGTCTCTCTTAGCCTATTTACCTATGTGTCTGGGCGTGTGTTGGCTTTTCCCCATGTCTGTCTTTGTCGGTTTGTATGTCTGAATCTATATACATGTTTGTGTTTTTTTTCTCTCTCTCTTTGTCTGTGTGTCTGGGTATGTGTATGCTTGCCCCAGTGCCTGTCTTTGTTAGTTTGTATATCCAAATCTATGTATTTTTAAGCGTTTTGTCTCTCTCACTCTCTTTGCCTGTGTATCTGGCTGGGTATTTGCTTCTCTCAGTGTCTGTGTTTGTCGGTTTTTACGTCTGAATCCATACTCTCACTCTCTTTGCTTGTGAATCTGGGTTGGTGTTTGCTTCTCCCGTGTCTGTTCATGTCAGTCCTCACGTATGAAGCTATACTCTCACTCACTTTACCTGCGTGTCTGGACGGTTGTTTGCTTGTCCCAATGCCTGTCTTTGTCGGTTTGTATGTCTTAATATATGTATTTGTATGTGTTTTTGTCTCTCTCACTCTCTTTGCCTGTGTATCTGGGTGGGTATTTACTTCTCCCAATGTTTGTCTTTATCGGTTTGTATGTCTGAGTCTATACTCTCACTCTCTCTGCCTATGTGTCTGGGCGATTGTTTGCATATCCCAGTGCTTGTCTTTGTCAGTTTGCATGTCTAAATCTATATAGTTGTATTTGTTTTAGTCTCTCTCTCAGTCTCTTTACCTATGTGTCTGGGCGTGCGTTTGCTTCTCCCCATGCCTGTTCTCGTCGGTTTGTATGTCTAAATCTATGTATATGTTTGTGTTTTTGTCTCTCTCTCTTTGTCTGCATGTCTGGGTATGGATATGCTTGTCCCAGTGCCTGTCTTTGTTAGTTTGTGTGTCTGAATCTATGTATTTGCATGTGTTTTTGTCAGTTTGTATGTCTGAATCTATATATTTTTATTTGTTTTTGCCTTTCTCACTCTCTTTGCCTATGTGTCTAGGCAAGTGTTTGCTTCTCACAGTGCCTGTCTTTGTTGGTTTTAGTTCTGAATCTATATGTTTGCATTTTCTTTTCTCTCTCACTCTCTTTGCTTTTGTGTCAGGGCGGGATGTTTGCCTGTACTCGTGTTTGTCTTTGTCGCTTTCTATGTCTCAATCTATATATTTGTATGTGTGTTTGTCTCTCTCACTCTCTTTGTCTCTGTGTCTTGGCTATTGTCTTCTCTTAGTTCGTAATCAATAAAATAATCGTTATTCCATTTTAAGTCATAAACAATTTTTACTGGTGTGTCATCGACAGGCTTAATATGTGTTTTGTCTTTGGTAGTATTTGGTTCATTGACTGTTTGATCAATGATGTTAGTAAAGTTTGCTGGCACTTTGTTTTTCATCGATTCATCTTTATATTCCTTAGTGATATTTTCTGCCAATGCCCTTTTTACTTTTCTGGCAATTTCACGATCTATTATCACATTTGTTTACACAGGTAACTGTTCTGGCACGTAGACAACATATGGTTTATGATATAAGTAGAAGAGTAGGCTTTTCTTTTCCCCTTTGCTTTCATTTGAATGCTAATACCTAAAAGACGACGATAGGTTCTATCAACAGGTAGCATGTTACCAGAAGCACTAGCAAGAAGATACCCCTCTTCATCAACTATTATTTTTATGTTAGCATTCTCTTTGAGTACTAACTTCTCTGGAAACGATACTTTCGCATATCGACCATTTGTACAATAGAATTTTTTTGGTACTCCAAAGAAATTTTATTTCTTTTTGTCATGACAACGCATGCATACGTTTCCGATAGTGCTACCACTTGCACTTGTTTCATAGTTCAAATTCTTCTCATGTCCGCATTCAATGCTACAATAACACAATCATGTGAACACACTTTCTTAAAATGCTTCATCTTCACTTTTTTAAAGATATGAATTATGTGTTTATCCTTCCACAGCGTAAAAAATACTGATTTAATACCTGTAATAAACCAGGTAGTGTCGATAACCTGCCATAGAGTGCCAGTAGAAATCCGCTTCGTGTCTATGAGCAAGCATGGAGTATGCTTGATAAACCCGCAAGCATAATTCATGTCATTTTAGGATACGTAAAAAAAGGTGAATAATTTCAGTCCAAAAAAATTCAGTCCAAAAAAATGCTACTACAAACATTATTTTTCTAATAGTAAAAGTCACGACTAAAATATCTACATCATTCTCATTTTGAATTTGGAAAACATTAAATGTTAATTTCTGTTGTTTTAAGTATGTTTTATCTCATTCGAAGTCATGTAAAAAGAAAAAAGTTGAAAAAAACATATATCATACTAAAAAAATTATAATAAAAGAAAAAGCTAAAAAAATGGAGGGATGGGGGCCCCCAAAAAGTTGGAGGGAGGGGGCCCCTTTGAGTTTGGAGATACGGGGCCTCTGGAGGTTGAGGTCCTTACTGTTTAGGGTCATTGATGGTTGCGGTCCTTGATGTTTCAAACCTATAATCATCTCACTAGTTGATTTCCAAGGATTTCTAAGGATTGTTTTGAATTTCTTTATTAAAATTGTTTTCTTGGCATCTACATCACTATTAGTATCAACTTTTTAGTATACTACAATGTTAGAGCATACTTTATATTGACACCACTGTTCAAATGGTACTTTTGTGTTATACAGAACACATCCAAGAAGTAAAGCTAGCTCAAGTCACAAGGTCATCTTGTCATCGTTAACCATTTCCATAGATTGATGCTAACAATGCTATCTCAAATTTATAATAAATTGCCTATGAGTTAACAAACCCTTCGAGCTTACCTTAACTGGTAGGCAGTATTCCACCCCTTCACCAAATCCAAACTTCCCCCCAACACAACAAAGATATTGTACACATTTAAAGGAGTCACATTGATCAATTTTTAGTCTTAAATATTAGATAATCCTGCATACTAGTTAATAAGCGATTTAGTGAAAATACCCGTATACCTGACCAGCTATTACAAAACATATGAATTTATTGAAACCAGCATTTTCATATAAAGTCCATTAAATCTTTGAATACAATATATGAAGATCTCTTGTATGCGTCAAATCTATTACACTTCTGAGCATATTCTTTGTACACTTGATAGTAATTAATCCCATGTGCTATTATTAAATCTTCCGTCGAATGCTAATAGCCGAAAGCACGGCTGTTAACCATTTTATAGAAAAGCACAATAAACCTTTGAATACTTTATACCAATGTCTCTTGTATGCGTCAAATCTATTACATATCTGAGCATATTCCTTGCACAGTTGATAGTAATTAACCCAATATGCTATCATTAAACCTACCATTGAATGCTAATAGCCGGAAGGTTGGCTGTTAACCATTTTACAGAAAGAACATTAAACCTTTAAATACCTTGAAAATCACTGCTTATATTTGAATCCAATTACTATACTAATCAAGTTGCTGTATATCGAGCACCATTAGTAGAAACATCTCTGATTGGCCCAGAAAACAGGTGTTGACACAGAAACCCGTCTGCTAAGGCATTTACCGTTTGTAGTAATAGCCCGTGGTAAGGCATATTACACAATCAACTGTAGAATATATAGATGTCTGGCCGTCGTAAAACGTAGAGACACGGTCACTTGAAGTATCTATCATGGCCTTACTACTGATAGGCAAGAGATTTAAAAAATAACCTTTGAAGTTTTCTTGGAAGGTGGCCGAGCTTGAAGCCTTAAACCGGTTGAAATGGAAGAGGGGAGTTTGTAGTTGCAGCATAAATACTATATTTTTTTCAGATGAAATAACATTTCAAGGTAAGTGAATTTCTTCTTTTCTAGCATAAAATTTCAAGTTAATAATATTAAACCAAGCATAATCATGTATAGAATTAAGAAAAGGTCCTATTTGACATGCTTTTAAACTTATTATTTAATATGAAAAACTTAAATCATTCCATAATTGCCTTAATTGGCTCGCCTGTTAATCCAGAAATAATCTTAGCGTTAAGCAAAAATTTATGAGTGAATGTGTTGAAGTTAACACAGCGTGTGACTCGAAAGTGGCTTAGGAAGATTATTTTAAAAAAAACCTTTGAAATTTTCTTGGAAGGTGGCCAAGACAGTAGCCTCAAATCGGTTGAGACGGAGAAGCCAGAAGGCTTTCAAATTTCTTATTTACCATGAAAGATTTAAATGAGTACATGCTTACCTTGGGTAAGCCCTTGTGCTTACTGACGCTTATGTTTTTACTGGAAAATTTTTTAGTTTTCAAAACTGAACTCGCAAAAGTAATATTGCCCCTGGCGATTATTCTTATAAGCCAAAGCATAATTCAGGATGTTCTCCTAGAATAAATGTGAGGGACGAACCTTGAAAGGTTCAAAATGTTGAATGAAAAATTATTCTTTATTATCATTAAATTAATAAATAAATAATTTACCAGAGACAACAGTCTGGGTTTTCGACAAATAAGTTTGACAAATATATACCCACTCTGCAAAAACAATGACACCAAGTCTGTTACATCGAATGACACACATAAGAGTTACTAAAACTATTCAAAAGGAATGTTAAACTTACAATCTACACTGACTTGGATCCTCTTTGATATAGCTGGCGGTATCCCATTACTTGCAATACAAACATAAATGCCCATATCCAATCGGCTTATTTTGACAATTTCCAAGGTATGACCATCGGCTTCATATGCTGAAAGAATTATTCATACTATTCACACTAGTATGTGTGCTGAAATGTGCATAGATTCCTGTCACAAGGAACGCATATAAAAACGCTTTGAAAAAAGAGACTGCCGTTGGGCAGCAAATGTGGTCCATCAGTCTCAATCTTGTAACAAACAAGTCACTCCGTTTTGCACCACGAGTCTAAGAAAAAGCACCGAAACCACCAATCTTAGAAACTGGGTTCTTAAATCTTAGAAAAAAATCTTAAATCTTAGTCCTAGGTTTCACGGAATTCTGAAACTTTCCTCTAGGTACTCTTAATTAGAATTTTTCTTACTTTTCTGCTAATTCTTTGTATTTTCAATGAGAACTCCCTTTTAAGATATTATAAAAAAAAAACTTACCGAAAAATTGATATCTCAAAGAAAAGTAAAGGCCATTTTTAACTTAAGATCAGTAGATACAAACATCTGTTAAAATTCAAACTCAAAACGACCAGAAATTACTATTAAAGAATAAATGAAACCCAAAACGAACAGAATTTAAATTAACAGTCATAGCAAAATAACATACAACAATTAATAATATAAATGAATAAATTAATCTAAAAGCTTATTGAATAAGTAAATCAAGCCTAAAACGAAAAAAAAATTGCTATTGAAGTATAAATGAAACTTAAAACGAACAGAAACTAAATAAAGAATCAATGCAAACAAACATACAATACATACTAATGCAAATGAATAAATAAATCTTAAAACGAGTGAAACTTAAATTGAATGTATAAGTCAAGCTTGAAACGAACAAAAATCACTGCAAACAAGAGTTTGGGATCGCCTCCTTCTCTCATTGTAAAAGTCTAAAACCTACTGCGTTATTGGCGCTTTACTGAAAACGAATTGTATTACAAATATTTTCTTTTCTACTTACTATTGAAAATAAACATTAAAATTACAGTAAGATTTTGGACTGATGAGCTTTCAGCAATTGATATCATTATTCATCAAATATTCAATTTAATTTATTGGTTCTTTTTAAAATTGTCAAAGACCACTAAAATTGTCCCCTTCCTTAACTGTAAAAACCTAAAGCCTACTGCGTCACTGGCGCTTCACTGAAAACGAATTATATTATAAATATTGTCTTTTCCAGTTCTTATAGAATTGAAAATGAAAATAAAATTACAGTGATTTTTGTTCGTTTCAAGCTTGATTTGCATATTCAATTTAATTTTCACTCGTTTTAAGATTTATTTATTCATTTACATTAGTATCCATTGTATGTTTCTTTGCATTGATTTTTTATTTAATTGTTTTTTATTTTGGGTTTCATTTATACTTCAATAGTAATTTTTTTTTTCGTTTTAAGCGAAAAAGAGTCTTGAACTAAATCAAAACACGTTATGTGTATATGGATTGCCAAAAGGGCGTAATTCAGGAATGACTGAGTATATTAAATTTGAACTTTCAGGAATTGATAAGGGAGTTAATAAAAAAGGCAATATTTGCATGCTACCATAACTACTACACCTACCACCACTACTACTGCTACCACTAGCCTACTACTACTACATTACTCCAGTTATAATATTGAGGGACAATTTGAACTAAATCTACAGACGCTGTGTGCATGTGCATTGTCAAAAGATTGTATCTCGAGAGTTGGTTTGGGTATTAAGTTTGAACTTTCGCAGAATTGTTAAAGGGGAAGATCATCTGACCAAAAGGCAATATGTGAACGTCACTACTATTACTACTATCACTGCTACATTTACTAATACTACTACTACTTCAACTGCTACTTCTATTGCAACCACTTGTAAGGCTAAGAGCACTGGGAGGAAAACTTCTAAAAGTATATAAACATAAAAGCTATCAAAAGAACTTATTAGCAGTGTCATAGCAATGACTAATTGCATTAAGTTAATTGTATTAAATTTCTTCCTTTTTTTCAGGCCAAAGTAATAAATGTTGGCTTTTATAGGTGGTGCATTTCAAAATTAACAACATTCATTGGATGTTAGGAAATAGAAAACAAATTTGTATTCAAGTTTGCTGCTTATTTTGAGACCGTCTTTAAGGATCAGGTTATTATTTCTATTTTTTTTTTTTAAGAAAACAGGATTGCCTTAGGTCCAAAGCGCTAAAATATAGAGGCTTTGAGACCAATTTTTATTTGAATCTTTTTCATTTGACTTTTTGACCATTTAGGACACAAAAACCGGCTTCAAAAAGTCTATGGAAAGATCGAAGCAGTACACTTTGATTATCAAAGCTGAGCAATTCTCACAGATTTCCTGCAAACCTCTCAAAAAAAAACGACTGTGTTCTAAATAAGTGTTGGTGTTACTAATACCAATGATACATGTGCCACCCGTCAATTTACAGTTTTAATTTTTGATCAACTAAAAAGCTTTGTAAACGTTTGGATTCAAATCAGCACTAATGCATCTCAGCTCTCTATCTACTCATCCTATATCTAGCTCAACCACCACTTAATTCAGGACCGTCTAATTGAAACTCATTTATTCAAGCCCAATTGGCCTGAACCCTGTTGAGTTCAACCCAATTCTACTCAACCCTCATTTTTGAGATATCCATTTTCTCCACCATGCTTGAAAGGTCCAGTATTAATGTATTTGTTGATGTCACCCCCTCATAGCCCTTAGGGCAAGGGCTACAAGTTAAGCTACTTGCCCATTGTTAACATATATGGTTTTTATGGAAGAGGTGGTTTTTATTCAATTTATATATTTTGTCTATTGAATTTTTCATTGTACACTTGCAAAATACACTTCAAATAAAATTTTAGTAAGACAATTCTCTAATCATCCTTACCGTCATTCTTACCATTGCCGTCATCAGCATTTAAATTACTGCCCATGGGCTGGTTTAAATTCGTCCCGTTCATTAATGTCTCAAGGCGGCAAAAAAATGTCAAGGGTTCTGAATTTTGTAATATACTTGGAAATACCTACCAAAGGACCCAAAGGACCTATCGGAAAATAAAGTGCAAACTCGGTCGTGTTCTATTTTACCTCTAAAACGGCAAGTAGTTCCTTTTTTTTGTCTTATTTGTCCTCCGTGTACACGAAGCTGGAAATCAGGAAGCTTGAATTAAGAGAAGATAAATTCAGACTTAAAATGTATTTGCTTTTTTTACTAAGAGTAGAATAAAGAATTACTGGATAATGAGCTATTCTAAGAAACAATCTCGAAACAAAAGCTATTCTAAGAAAGTTGCAGAACAATCTCGCTGTGGCTAACCCCTGGTTTAGGCACAAGCCGTGTCATACGTATGCATGGGAATCCCGTGATGGAAGAGTAAAGGCCCAAATAGATAATCTCCTTGTATCCCGACGATGGAAATCCATGGTGTTGGACTCGAGAGTGCACAGAGGTGCTGACACGGGATCAAAAATGGATCTGACCACTTCTTGCTGAAGACAAGGCTAAAGTACAGAATTAGCTCAAGGAAGACTACTATGCCGAACCAGAAAATAGACGTGTCGAAGCTGAAAGTAGATGAGTACCGAAGAGCATTTGTCCTTGCTTCGCTGTACTTCAAGATAATACCGAGGAGGCAATCCCGACTGATCAGTGCCCCAAGATAAAGATTGAGAAGAAATGGAGCAAATTCAAGGACCACATCAATGAAGCTGCCGCAAATATACTTGGGTTTGTCAAGCGTAAAACCAAGAAATGGATCTCAGAAAAGACAATCAAACTCTCTGCCAAGAAAAAAGAAATGACCAACCAGAAGTCCCCCACGTACAAAGTGCAACGACAAGAATGTCACAAATCAGCAAGAGCTGACAAAAAAGCCTACTGGTCTAATGTTGCCAGTGATATGGAAAGAGCCGCATCATGGAACGATACACAAAAACTCTATCAGATACTTGGAGAATGCACTGGGAAGAAGAAGCAAACTACCATTCCCTCGCTTAAGGCGAAGGATGGGAAAATACTCACAAGCAGTGAGGAACGTATCGAAAGATGGCGAGATAATTTCCAAGAGCTATTGAGACCAGGAGACAATAGTAATCGAAAGCAACCACTTACAGAACCGCAGAACCCCCCACACAACCACGCTTATGAAAATGTATGCACGGAACCACCCTCCAGGGATGAAGTAATTAAGGCGAGCCAAGTTTTGAAAAACCATAAAAGCCCAGGAACAAATGGGATTCCTGCCAAGTTACTTAAAGCTCTCCCCGAGGCGGCCATGGATGAACTTCATAGCCTGATAACCGAAGGTTGGGACAATGAATACATCCCAGATGACTGGAAGACCTCAATAATTGTCATTATCTTCAAAAAAGGAGACCGAATGGACTGCAAAAACTACCGAGGTATATCCCTTATCCCCATTGATGCCAAGCTGTTCGCAGTCATACTTTTAAATAGATTCAGAGACACCAGATACAGCCGAACGCGACCCAACCAAGCAGGGTTCAGGCCGGGTATGGGTTGCTATGACCAGATTTTTAGCCTGCGACAGATCCTTGAACACCGGTTTAAACACCAGTAGGAAACAATCCAAATCTTCATAGACTTCATTACCGCGTTTGATTCGGTCCATCGTGATGTAAAATGGGAGGCAATGAGAGAGGACAGTGTGCCTGAGAAGATCATCAATCTGCTCAAGACATACTATGCTGGAACAAAGGCCCGGGTAAGAGTCGATGGCGATCTTTCAGATCTGGTCCTGATCGAGGAAGGTGTACGTCAAGGCTGTGTCCTTTCACCAACTTTGTTCAACTTCGTCATCGATTGGATCCTCAGGGTCCTGGACAATTATAAAGGCATTGCAGTGAGCCCGTCCTTCTCCGTCACAGATCTTGACTACGCTGACGATGTGGACATGCTTGCTGAATCCGTCGCAGAAGCCCAGGCTATGATAAATGACGTGGTAGTCAAGGCACTTTCAACTGGTCTCCAAATAAGCCTACCAAAAACAAAATCCATGCGAACAAATGGGATGGATGAAACCCCTGTGACCCTAAATGGTAATCAGATAGAGGATGTCCAGTCGTTCAAATACCTCGGATCGATGGTAAACCCTGCCGGTGAATCTTCAGAAGAAGTCCAGAGCTGCATATCGTCAGCCTGGAGTGTCTTCCTTCAATTACGGAAATATCTCTGGAAGCGGAGCGAAATATCGCTACGCACAAAGCTCCGAGTGTATGAAGCTATGGTTCTCTCTGTCCTCCTCTATGGATGTGAAACGTGGTCACTTAAAGCAGCCGAAGCGTTGGGCTTGAATATATTCAACCATAAATGCCTGTGCTATATCCTTGGTATCCGCCTTTCAGATACAATCTCGAATGAAGAACTAAGGAGAATATGTGGGGATCGCCCACTTGTCTCTGACATTGTTAAGCATAGGAGACTGAGATGGTTTGGCCACACAATGCGCAGACCAGATGACTATATAAGCAAAAAATACTTCAAATGTCTACCACTACCTGCTTGGAAGAAGAGGGCAGGAGGCCAAAAGAAGACGTGGCTAGCAACAGTTAAGTATGATCTGGAGCCAATCGGAGGATTCCAAAAATACGGCCGTCGCTGGGATCGCCAGTGGCTGGAACTGGTAGAGCCTGCCACCCTCGAGCGAAACCTATGGAAGGAGACATGTCGTCATCTGCTGGGCGTCACGATGAGTCTGGATGCGGCTTGAATGTGCAACAAGTACAAGTAAGTAAGTATTCTAAGAAATAAATTTTTCACTCTCAGTGGAATATGTATATGACTGGCTTCTTGAATACATGTAACCTGCCTAAAAGGGGCACCTGTATGTTATATAGAAAATTCTGAATTTCATTAATATGTTATTAAGTATCTATGTCTAAATTTAAATTTGCTTTCAGTAATTAAGTTTTTTAAATGGAACACACATTCTCTTTCCTAGCTTTTATTTATGATTTTACCCCGAAGACTGTAAAAAAAGGCACAGAAAATAATTGTTAACTATGGGGCATGATCCTGCTATTGTATAGACCGTAAATCCTGCTTTAAATAATTGAAATCATACTTGAGTGGGTTCGGTTCAAGGTCATGCGACCACCATCCTCCCTTTTCCAGGTGACTCGTGGCTGAGGTGAGCCCATCGCATGGCAATTTAATGTGACGTCATGCCCTTCTTTTACAATAGTATCTGAGCTGCTCAAAGAGTCATCAATCGACGGAGGGACTGTAAGAAGAAAATAAGTGTTTTTTATTATATTGACACCTCCCAAAACAGTATAAATTGACTGTCATTTACAGAACATTTTTATATAAATATAAGTAATATCGCCACTCTGGTTTTAACAAGGGCGCTACCTCTGGATTCTGCAAGTGCCCTGTTTTAAAGACATCCCTGGAAGACACACCCCTGCAATATGACCGGTCCCTCTTTTAAATGGCCAGTAGGTGTTACGTCAATGTTTACTTTGGGAAGACAAAATCTCTAGTTTTAAACGCAGTCCTGTTTTAAAGGGACCTGCAATGCGACCTGTGCCCGAGAGCAGGTGTTGTTTAAGCCACAGGGGAAAGTAAGAGATGCAGATGTTAGGGAATGTTTACATTCGGTTGCTATGTAATAGAGGATGAGACATTCTGATGTGACATGTTTCTTTAGAACCCGTGGGGAACCCCCGCTTGTAACTGAACACGGCGCAAACGTGGGTGTTACGTAAGGACAGCGCAAACGTGAGTATTATTTAATGACGTCGAACGCATGGGTCTTACGTAAAAACCAGGCAGAGGAACTTTATTAAAACATTTATTTTCCATAAAATTTCAAGACATATTTCTTCAGCACGTTTCAAGATGTTTCAGGACATCTCAAGGTGTTTTTTTCTTTCAAGGCTTTTTTTCTTTTGTTTTCACGTAACAGGGAATGTTTACAGATGACACATTTTAATGTAACCAGTTTCTTCAGAGCTCGTGGAGGGACTCCCGCTTTTAACTGAGCACGGCACACGCTGGATCTTACGTAGCCTAATACTAGCGCAAAACAGAGGAATTTTATTAAGACATCTTTTTTTCAAGAAATACTCTTTTCATGATGATTCAAGATGTTTCAGGACATCTCAAGATATTTCAAGATGTTTCAGGATATTTCAAGACGTTTTCTAAGACATTTTTTCTAAGACGTTTCAAGAAATTTCTTTAATTCTATTGTAATGGGGAAAGGTTTACGGATGACGAATTCTAACATGATCTGTTTCTGCAGAACCCGGGGGGGCCACCGCTTTAAATTGAGGAGGAAACAAACGTGGGTTGTTACATAATACTATTTGAGATTTCATTTTCTTTCAACGTATTTTTTTCTCAGAAGACTATTATGTTCTAATGATTTTTGTCCTAATTAGGACTCGAAAGGTCATTCCCATCCAATGGAGCTATGCTCTAACCGAGAGCAGCCGTAATATATTTCTAATATTCTGTTTCGGCTAATACTTTCTAGGGAATAACCTTTGCACGCAAGAAGAGTCCCCTTTTCACGCACGCTAGAATGAGGATTGTGTGTTTCTTACGGGTACAATAATTGACATACAGAGGAGGGAAAATTGATTACTAGAAATTCGTTGTAACCTGGTCATTTAGTAATAAAGTCAAGAGGAGGTAAAACACACTTGATAAAAAAACGTTATAAAATATTAGAATCACCGAAATAGCACTTAAAAACACGACAACCGAAAAACAAAACATGAAAACGTTTATAAAAGGATGAAATATGCACAAAAACATGCGTGAATTAAAGAAACATGGGACTCCTAGCAGACAATCCCAGAGGAGGAGGGTTGTTATTATAGGTAA
>JAQQPU010024341.1:0-12725 GCA_029168905.1 Artemia sp. Kazakhstan ARC1039
TTACAAAAAAAATACTAATAGGTAGAATGTCTCATTATCCCTTCACTTCATTTCCTTTACCTTTATTACTCATCTTACCTTTCCCCTTTGGCTGCTCAATTCTCTTTAAACTTTATCTTTATCCTACTTTTAAAACTTCTCAAATCCCTTTAAAACTTTAACTTTATCCTACTTTTAATACTTATTTCATTATCATTCTTTTATTCCTTTTTTAAATAACAACAATTCAATTTCTAATTAAAATTTCTTACAAAAACTTTTTTTTCTCTCTTTCTTTTCCTTTTCATTATTTCTTCTTTTTTCCCTTCCTTCTCTTTTTTCCTCTTTTTTCTTTCTTTCTCCTCGCCTTTTCTTTTTTTTTTCACTCTCTTCTATACACCTTCACTTTTTTCCTTTCTTTTTGCCTTTCCTTATATTTACTAGCCTATCCCACTGAACTCTTACCTTTTTCATTACCTCTGTTGGGTTCGTATCTTTCATTTTCGCTTTCCAAACATAATAGCTGAAATGTGTGAAAATGTATGTCAAATCTTCGTGTTTTTTCGTTTGATTGGTTTCCATGCATAATTTTAATTCTACAATCTTTTCTGCGTTGACCAGTTCCTCATTTTCTTGTATTTCACTACTTAACAGTTGTTTCAATTCTTCTAATTCTGTTTTTACGCTTGTGCACTGAAGAATTAAATGTTCAAGCGTTTCAATTTGATTTCCACACCTTCCGCACATTCCAGTCGACTTGGTGGGGTCTATCCTATGTTTTCTTTCTTCAGTTGGCAGTATTTTGTGAACTTGGAAAAACGCATGCTCTTTAACCTTCGGCGGTAAGAAACTAGAGTGTATCAGGTCGAAAATTTTTTTCAGTCTTTCATCGTCAAGATCACTCGTCTCTAGAATTTTCGCTGGAGGTAGGTTTTCCTGCGAAATGAACCATTGTTTCATATCCGTTTTGTTGATTTTTTTGCTATCAGGGTCTGCGATCCTTTTTTCCAGTAATTCTTTAACAGTTCCGAAAAGTTTTTTTACCGAGTTTGGGCAGTCACTCCTTTCATTTCTTACCCATGCGTTATACCAATTTTTCATAGGGTTTGTTTCTTCAAACTGGATTTCTTCGATTATTGTTTTCATGTAAAGTTCTTTTATCTTGGCTTCTGTGTTAATTATTTGTAGGCCTCCTTGGCTTTTCAGTAGAAACATATCTGTAAGTTTAAGCTTTGGAGGGGGTTTTCCGTACCAAACGAACTGATATATCATTGATTTTATTTTCTTCTGGATGCCTTTTGTGGGGTTTGATACTGAAGCGAAATACCATATCACTGGACAACAGTAAGTATTAACGTATTGAGCTTTTTGAAATATTGTGAAGGCTCTTCCATAGCCGTAAGCAAGTGCTGATTGAAGCTTCTGCAATGTGTTAGCCCAGTTTACTTTTTCAGTCTCTTTCCATGTTTTTCTCCATTGAATACCTAAAACCTTTATTTCATCTTTCCTTTCTATCCCGCCAATAAACTGAGGTTCTTCTTCGCTTAAACACAGGACTTCGCATTTTTCTTTGTTTAATTCTAGTTTAAACAAATCGCAGTACTTAGTTATACAATGCAGAGCTCGTAAATAATCCATGTCTGTTTCCGTGAAAGTCGTGAGGTCGTCGACAAATCCTTCTAGCTTTTGTTGGGTCCCTCCTATCTCTATTCCTTGTATCTCTTGCTCCAAATATCGCAACAAAGGGTCAATATATATTTCAAACAATAAAGAGCTTAATGGGCATCCCTGTCTCACTCCTGTCTCTGCTTCAAAGCTATCGCTTTCCATATTACCTATTACAATGATCTGTTCTATTTTCTCCAAGGTCTTTTTTATCCATTCGATAAACTCTTTACAGAAACCGTATGCCACTAGTATAATAAGTAGGATTGTTCTTCTTATTTTGTCAAATGCTTTTCGAATGTCAAAGCTTGTTATTCTGTATTTCCCTTTTTTTATCTTTTTTTCTATCACGTGTATTACGTTTCGTATGGCTCTTAGAACATCAGCTGTTTTCCGTCCATCTAATCCTCCTTTTTGTCGCTTACTTAGCACCTTAGAAAGTACCTTTTTTAGGCGGTTTGCAAGAACTTTGGTGAGAATCCGATAGTCGCAGTTTGTTAAATTTACAGGTCTCCAGTTCTTCAATTCTTCAAGATTTCCTGACTTTGGTAGGAGCTTCATTATTCCAATGCAGCTAATTTTTTCTTCGGGGCTATTTAGCATCTCGTTGAACATTTCAGACAGAATCGGGGCTATTTCATTTGCATGATGCTTATAAAATTCGTAAGGTATACCGTCTCTTCCCGGTGATTTGTTATTTCCCGTTTCCGATAATGCTTTTTTTATTTCTTCTGCAGTTATTTCACTTATTAGCATTTCATTCTGTTCATCAGTTACTTTTGTTATAGTGATTTCCTCAATAAATTCTCGTACCTTCTTTTGCTCGTCTTCGGTTTCTTCTTTTTCTTTCTTGAACACATTTTGGTAATAATCTCTTGCTTCGTTTAATATATCATTTTCGTTTTCAAGGACTTCCCCTTCTTTATCTATTATTCTTCTCATTTGTTGTTGGCTTATTTTTTTCTTCTCGCGGCATATGAGAGTTGTTGTTAACTGTTCGTTTTGAATATGTTCATCTATTTTAGTTCTTATTTTTATAGCTTCCGACCGCTTATGCTCAACCTCTCTTATCTCTGCTAGAGCCTCAAAATATTCCTTGTTTGAGTTTTTCCCTGCATTTATCTCTTCTTTTAGCTGGTAAACTACTTTATATAGAAAGCTGACGTGTTTCTCTTCAAACCTTACTGTATCCCGAGAGATTTGTTGGGCCATTTTTGTAATCGCTGGCTTAGCTACCTTTTCCCAATGTTTCGGAAGGCTACTTTTCTCGACAGTTTTCAGTACCTCTAATATCTTTTCTGTTGCGTTTGTAAAATCTTTGTTTCTCAGTACTTCAGTATTCATCTTCCATGACAAATTTCTGAAAGAAGATTTTTTTCTCTCGTTGTTTTTTAATGTGGCAATCACAGCTTGATGGTCGGAAAACGGTGCAATTTTGTTCTCGATTTTCTCTATTTGTGGAAGGATCTCACTTGACGTGTATATGCGGTCGAGTCTAGCTCCTCCTCCGTACGCCGTCCAACTTATCCTAGTGAAACTCCTTGTATTCACTTTTTCTTTCCAAACGTCTAGAAAGCCTGCATCACGCACGAATCGTTTCAGTGACGAGCAAATATTGTGACTTTGTGCTATAGCATCTTGCTTGTCTGTTATGCAGTTAAAATCTCCAAGGAAAACTGTGCTTTCAATATCTTTCGGTATATATGGGGCTATTTTTTCTTCGAAGAATACTTCTCGTGCTTTTTTGTTTTGCGACCCAGATGGAGCATATATGTTGACAAATTTGCACCCACCTATCTCACACCTGATAATTCTCCCGTCTGTATCGGTTCGAACTTCTTTTACCTGGAGGTTTTCTTTATATACTATCGCCACGCTTCCTCCATTCTCATTGCAATTCGTAAAATACTTATATTCAGGTTCTAAACCTTTTAATTCGCTTGTGTCGTTCTCTTGTATAAATGCTAAGTCTATTCTTTCTTTTAGTAGATACCCTTTTAGCATTAATTGCCTACTTTTTTGCTTTATTCCATTTACGTTCAAAGTTGCGAATTTTTTGGAAACTCTTGCTGACTTATCACCATGTCTTCTGCATTTTCTCTAGTTCTTGCTTTCTTGGTTTCTAATCCTTCTACTGACGAGAAAGACGTATCAGCGTAATCGATTAGTTCCAAAGCCTGGCTTGCCGAAGGGCTGTTGCTGCTCTGTACGATTTCTTCCACACTACCTATCATACCTTCGATGCTTTCAAGTCGGCTCGAAAGTTCAGCTTGACCTGTCTGTGACTCTGTTCTTTGCGATCTTTTGTTCCTTTTCATACCCCTAGTGAGTACTCCCGGCAGTGAGCTACTCCTGCTGCGAGCCTCTTGGAACTCTTCATCTTCGCTATCAGTCTCTTGTCCTTTTTTCTCCAGTTTCCTTTTTCTTTCTATCTCGTCCTTGTATTCACGGGTCGTTTTCCGCTTTTCCGATCTTGCGAGTTCCTGTTTCATTTTCTCCATTTCGCGATCTATTTTTTCTTCCTGATTCTTACGCGCATTTGTCTTTTCCTGTCCATTTTCTTTTTCTTTGGGTCTCAGGCTGGTTTGGTTTGCAGGTTGTTTTTCCGGCCGCACGTTGCTTTGGCTACTAACGGCATTAGGGCCACTTGGTTCGGATCTTATATTTCTTTGCGACCTCTGTGAGGAAAAAGGACACTGAGCTGCTAAATGTCCTGTTTCATCACATATAATGCAAGTTTTGATTTGGCCATCGTACCATATCCGCATTCTCATTCCATTCACGAAAATGAAAGAAGGGATGTTCTTATCTATTCTCATGCTTGCTATTGCTCTTGTTTTGGCTGTTTCGAGATATCCGTCACCAGAGTAATACTCACGTTTGCATGAGAAAACCCTACCATACCTTTCCAATGTCTCTTGGATATCTAACAACTCCATTTCTAGCGGCATTCTTTCTATTTTCACGAAAGTGGGTTTTGTTTCGCAACTTTCGACATATACAAATCTTCCATCAAATGATAACATTCCATCTTCAGTTTTAGCGAGGAACTTTTGGAGCTCGTTGCTAGTGGTGAACTTCACATACATATTTTTTCTATATCGCAGCCCTGATCCGTCTATACCTATCAGGTTCTCTTTTTCGACTCCATAATGTTTCAGCCACCGGTGTACTTCTACCTCCAAAGGTACATCTCCATCCGGGAAAGCCACGAAGCTGAGAAACGCAGTGTTTGTTCGTACATACCTTGCTGGTACCCCTCCTGGTTGTTGCGTCATTGTTGCGTGGATATGCTTTTAAACATTAGTTTAGAAATTTAGGACTTTTTTCATGAGAAAGATGGTGCTCAAGGATGATTTACTCCTCTCTCTCTATCTCAGGCATTTTTGTTGTTGTTGCTAGCTCAGTTTCATTGTGGCAGTGAGAGTGTCAACACATGAAAAAATGTTCCATACATGTCCGCTATGTATGTACACACTGGGCAGCTGGTCATCATGTGAGAATTGCAGAATGATTGACGAGTATGATGAAAAGTGTAGATTATGCAACCCGTGTAAATTGCATAAGGGATATGCTGTACAAATTAAAGGTTGTAATTCCTGTCTTGAAGAGGTGTGTGACTCTCATCCTAGAGGCCACCTATGCTCCAATTGTCACTATGATAAATGTAATCAGTGGGAGAATACATATCCCGGTATGATTGGAAAGAATCCTAAGCGTGATTTTAGTTTATTGCTAAGAGATTGGTATCGTCGCGGTTTTAGATTGTTCTGGGAGGAGGAGCCGGGTCAACGATTCATCTGCTGGAACAACAAAAGAATATGGTTTCTACGTCATCGTTGTGAAGACAATGGATGTTATGATTATAACCCACTGATTTTTATTTGGCTGTGACGGAATGTGATTCGTCACTTGAGGACACTGTATGTGAAATTGCTTCAAATAGGCAAATTGAAACATGTGAATTCTATAGAATGAATGAGAATAGTATCATTGCCTATACAAAGAGATATGACAAGAGTGAAGTTACACTCTATTGTAGAAAATATGACCCCGACATTGCAGCACATCAGGACCAGTATACTGTGAATTCAGATAATCTACCTGCTCTAGTTGTTGTCGACAAATACCTAGTAGAAGATGAAATCTAAACAGTAGAAAAGTCATTTTATCATGTATATAAATTTTTATTAATAAACAATTTCACATACATTTTTAGAACATTTTATTCGTAGGGCACTAAAATCAATATTAAATATGCTTGTAAGTATATTTTCCACTAGTAAGTCGTTCAATCGAGGTAAGTCAACGTAGATGTCGAGAAACTGCTTGTAGGTTTAGCCACGACATCTGAACATGAAAAAGAGTAGTGCATGAAAGCCACATGTCTTATTCGTTAAATCCTGTACTCTTCGTTGATTTTGAATAATGGTTTTCCCACTGCTTTCAATAAAGTTGCTGATGTATAGAGTGTAGAATTTATACGATAGGCCAAGAGGATAAAAAAAAAATTCAATATTCTTCGCTGTTTGAAAGATGCACAGCTAATGGCCGGTCTTCAAAGTTGATAGACTGCTATTAACAATGATTAGGATATTGTTAACACTTGGAATTTTTTCAATGAAGTCCGAAGGTATGCAATAGGACTTGTACTGGGACATGTATGGATCCATACTAAATACGTTGATTATTTGGTTTGTGTTTATGGTGCTAGGTCTAGTAGAACAATGCCGTCGGGTGTGATTTCCCAATAGGTTTCAAATTGACTCAGTGATATTAGCGTGATACTCTCAGTCAAAGCATCGGAAAATGTACACTCTAAACGTACATTCCCTGTTTGTACTATGCTCATATCCTGAGTCCCCGACAAGTCCAAAACAATTACCTCATAATTTTTTGAAAACATTGAATTGGTTATTCCATTTTCAAATAGTTGAGTCATGATCTAGGGATTGCATGGTCAACTCGTAAAGAGTTCTATAGGATTTTTTTGTCAAATGATAGAGTGTACAGTGGAATACCGTTCCCTTTGCACACAAGGCTAGATAGACCGAAAAAATTAAAATAATGGGGGATTATGTCCAGGATCCAAAGGCACTGCCACTCTTCACAAAGGCCAAAGCCAATTTTGATAGGGTTTCTCCATTGATAAATGATTAATCGCTATAGCTACGAGAGCCGGTGGCAATGTGACGTTGATTGGTGATCGTATGGGGGACAAGAAGTTTAATGTTGTTGCCATTGGCTCTTAGCTTTTCCACTGCCAATGCAACAGAGCTCATAACCCTTTGTTTTCGGACATGGAGAATTGCCGATGTGATAATGACATTGGCATCGGGTGCTGCAGGAAGTGTTTTTCTCAAAATGAAATTCGATGGGGCCAGCTGTAACTTTATGTTAATCTTGACATTGGGGGGTAGCCATTGGGATATATTGAATATCTCATGATTTAATTTTCCAACCGGATGATACTCCTGGCTCACTGCAGTAGTCAAGTCACCATCAGTACCAACACCTGATCGATATTCATAACCCAACATTGTCCTCTCAACTCCTTGTATGCCTTTGGTGTCATCATCATAAATTGTATGTAGCTTGCTTAGTTGGATAAATTATTGCTAGTGCTCATCAATGTTCCATTAATAAATACATTAATTTGTTTGAATAGGTTGTGTAGAATACAGTTCTCGTAGGAGAGACCATCGGCAGCAGTTGGACTTGTATTATCTGACTTTTTCTTCACCGGAACATTTAAATCAATAAATGTTGTTGACAAATCAATGAAATAGTCTTCATTGGAAAATATTTGAAAGTGTATTTTTTGCGAGAGGGGTTGTTGGGGATGAAATTGTTCATAGTAGCCATACTTGACACTGAAATCAACATTTTCAGCATTGAATAGATTCAATGAGGAACTGATTGATGGATATACTTCCTTTTGGGGGAGATAAGTCATCTTAAGAGGAGAAATCCTTTTTTGATCTAACAATCTTTTTCTTTTTCTTTTGCTTATTGGTCTTCCTTGTTTTATTCCTCAAAGTCCTTGTTGATGTACTTCGCTTCCCGCCTGGGTGGAGACTGATGAGTGAATGACGTGCACGCATCTTTTTAAATCCCTCCCCATTTCGCCGAGATTTGAATTGCTCACCAACGGCTCTTGCTGAAGATCTAATATTTTCCTTAACACTCTCCTTTGAATTCTTGCCCGACCCCCAGTCCTGTAGTGTGGAGGCAGCAAAATTTGATGCAGTAGGCACAAAATATTTTCTGGCAAGGGGTAGTGCAGAACGAAATAGCCTAGCAAACCAGCTACCAAGACCATAGCCAGACATTGTAGTATGACCCTTGTAGTAGTCCAATCAATTGCCTATTTGACGTGGACTCAAAGCACCAACATAGCAATCGATATCGGGACAGACAAATGGAATTCTTCTATTGTTCATTTTAGGTGATTGTGCTATCGCCGACAATGGGTCGAAAATGACATGTAATCACTGCTAAGCCTTTTGTTATTGCTAGAGGATCACCCAATTCACTTCTTAGTGTTAACTGACAGAGTTCCAAATACGAAGTGTTTACAGGAACATACTGAAGATGCTTTATATTATAGTGATGAACAAGTTCATGAGTTGTTTTTCGTTCAAGAACACGTAGGAGGGGGACATTTAAATTACCGACTCTCGATGTTTCCACAAAGGATGCATAGAGAAATATGCAAGAGTCCGAGGCGAAACCAGGTGGATAATCAGCAAAAATAACTTGATCCATCCCGTAAACGGTGCCAGCATTTCTCCCATTGATCGTATTCTGTTTAAAGCCAAGAAAGTCTCTCAGATTATCATTGAGAAGAATTATTTCAGTGTCAACAGGTGAAGTAATGTAAATCCTATCGTGTTCCAATGAATAATTAAAATGGAATTTACCATTCCTACGATAGGAAATTTTTCTATTGATTGTACGACACAAATCAGTCATATTATCATATTCAATATATTTCAATTTGGCATGTGAATATTCGCTAGATTTGAGTGCTTCAACCCATTCATAGTCGACAAAGAGTTTCCAATCGAATGGTATAACTTTTATATCATACACACGATCCTTTCCCAGAATGTCATAGGTATTTTTGAGAATACAGTCGACAAGAGCCACTTCATACGCACCGTCAAATTTGATGGCGGGGGAGAGTTTTGTCCAAAAATCACTTGTTGTATTCAAGTCGTTGTTGAGAGGATCGGAAACGTTGGACATAACTGTTACATAGAAATCATTGGGCATTGTCAATATCTTCAACACCAATCCAATAATCAAAATCAGAGTTGTATCCTAGCCACCGAACAAGTAATTGTTTCCTACCTCTGTGAGTACGAGTCTTTAATATCTTTTCAATTTGATAGATTTCACTATTATTTTTAACCTTTTGTAGTTCATAGTCATAATAGCAGCCGAGAATCTCTTCATCTTTGGTATCGCGCAAACGATAAGTTATGGGTTTAGTGTCTTGGATGTTTACCACTTTAAAAAGTTCGGTGAACCACAAGTAATTCCCCTTTTCAAAAACATTAGTTGTTCTATTAATTCGAACAGTATCACCAACATTGAATTTATTTTTCTTCTTGACAATCGTTTCATTATAATATTGTTTAAGAAAGGTGTCAATTGTATCATGATCAGAATGATGAACTTCCGTTGGGGTTAAGCTGGACAATGATCGATTAGGTCGTTGATTATAAATCAACATGATTTTATCTAAATCATGAATAAAAGCCGGTGTATTTTTCAATGTACAATATCTTGAAATTAAAAGTCAAATAGTTCTTATCAATCGTTCGGCCAATGCAGCCTTTATAGGACTATGACAATGATAGAACAGTGTACTATATTTCACTAGTACTTTTGCCAGATGGGGGTTAACAAATTCACAACCGCGATCTGTTTGAATTTTTTATATGAATCCTGTTCGAGAATACTTTCAATAGCCTGAGCAACTTCAACGCCTCTCTTTGATCGCAATGGAATGGCATATGCATAGCGACTAAAAACACTGATTGCAAGTAGAATGTACTTGTACGGTGTATTGTGACGTTGTTGAATCTCATCTAGAGTCAGGAGATCTGCTTGCATTATATGCAATGGGAAAAAGCCTTTAGTTTTTCGATATTGATTAGCACGAAGTCTATGATTTCTATGCAGAGTGTAACTTGATTCATTTTGTAGATAGTCTTGTACACTTTTAGTGTGAACACCAGTGACCTTGGAAAGAGTGGTGGGTGAACTTAAACTCCCCACCTCCCTGATATTTTCATAAACACCTTTCAGAACTTCAACCATTTTGAACGTAAACACGTTGTGTAACGTCCGCTACCCGTTTGTATACTAGTTGTGGTTGGTGGTGGTGGTGACTTGATACGTCTTCGCTTTTGTCTAGCTATCAGTGGTGTGCTAGTATTTTCCAAAATTGATTTGAAATCTTCTTCTTCTTCTTCGTGTTCATATTTTAATGGTGTTGACAATGATGCATGTTCATTTAATTTTTTTAGAATTTGTCTATTGCTAATAAGACTTTTGGGGAAGTTTAATGTATTTAGAAGGTTGTATAGATGAGCGTCAATTGATAATAGTCCTTTACGATTTGTAATCATATCATAGATTAAATCAAGTAGATTATAGCTCTTGCCCTGAATTATAATCCCTTTCCCATTGCTCTCAACTTGAATATGATCTTGACCACTTTCCATGAGATAGGTTAGAAGTCGTTTACTTTGTTCACGATATGAGTGGGGCATTAGATTTCCAATTTTCAATACAATTGAATCCAATTCTTCCTTCTTTAATTGTGTTCCAGTAGAATCCTGAGGAGATGATTATTTTTTGTGATCAATAGCAGCAGTGGCCTTCGACCGATAGGGCTTGTGTTTGTCCACTCGGTGAAGTGCATCTTGAAGTAAAAGCAGTTTTTTATCATCCTCAATATTCTCGTTGTCAACGAATTTATTCAGATTGTTCTCAAAGTGTTCCACGGGTGAGAGAGCGAGTTCTATTGGAGTCAATTTATAGGGTTTTGCCATTCTCACTAGAGAAAACTGTTTACAAGTCCTGCAATTATTGGCAGTAAAAGTGTGAAAAAGCTACCGCCCGCCTGAAGAAGTCGTTTCTTGTTAAAATTATTTCCTTTGTTTTTAGAGGCCAATGTACGTACAATGGAACGATGTTGCTTTGCCTGTTGCTTAACTACTTCTGGCAGTTGAACATTACCCTCGGTCAAATTTAAACAAAGTTCAGATATTAGATTAATGAAATCATTGTCAATACCATGTTTGAGTATGGTTTTCCTAAGTTAGGGTTTTGAAGTGCTTAGAACTGGAAACAGATGTCTATTTTCATGTAGATTCTTCAGTGTCATGATAGCAACTAATAGGTCTTTTTAGTGGTCACGAGGAGATATACTGTAATTTCATTGTCGAAAATATCTGTGACTACACGCAGATCCTCGGGTGTATTTTGATTAAGATCTAATAGGATATAGCCGTAGGGTTTATTAGTTGCCCGATTGTATGCTGAGAGCAGAAATTTAGGGGCGCCTGGATAGATTTGTTTATTGAGGGTTATTAGCGAGATGGAATCTCGAACAACTCTGTAGATGATATAGTAGGTGCAGTTCAATGCAAGTGTTCGCATACATTTGCTCTGATGAAAGAGACTGTGTAGAACCAGAGTAATGGAAATCTGTTCATGATGAGAGTGAACTGTGAACAGTTGTAGCATTTCCCGGGACCATTGTTCAATAGATTCAGCCAGATCGTCAATGATAAGCCAAAAGTTTGGTTCAATAATGCTGAAAACATCAAGTCCCTGTATGAATTGTATCTGCACCAATTCCGTGGTGGCAATTGGTTTTATTTTATCGTATGACTCCTGCCAAATACTGTAACAATAGTAGATTTTTTCGGCTTTTCCACAAACATTTTATCGCAATTTTTAATTATTTTAGTTAAGAGTGTTGTTTTGCCCGACATTGACGGCCCACACAGAAACGTTCTGAATGGTGTTTTAAATTGATACATGTTCCCTTCTACAGTTCACCTAGACAACTAACTGTAGACTATAGCTGTCTAATGACTAAATAATTTCCCTAATACTACTACTACTACTACTACTACTACTCCGTTCAAGAATAATAATAATAATAAGAAGAAAACGAATAAAGAATCATATTTTCTTTTATTATATGCATAAAAAAGTAAAAATACTTAAAAAATACTACTTTAAAAAAAAACACATTAAACGTGAGAAAAATACACTTTTTTTAAATTTATTTATAATTAAAAATACAACATTTACATAGGCACAGAGAAAAAAACACTTAAATAAATACACTTTTTTTTGTTTATTTATTTATAGAAAAAATACAACATTTATTAGAATAAAGCACTAAAATAATATCACTTTTTTTTTATTTCAATGAAACATGTATATTTACAAAAAATCTGCTCTAAGTCCAAAAAAAAGATAACTTTGGTAGTGGCTGGCGGTGCTCCCCCCGCTGGTGGCCGCCCCCCCGGGGCGGGGGGTGCCCACGCTCGCGCGGCCGCGAGGAGCCCCCCAATGGTTTTGGGAAAATTTTACTGGACTTTATTCAAACCGAGACTTTCTCTATGGATAACACATTCGGTCCGGTCTGAAGTTAAATAGTGCCCAAGGGGGAGGGTAGTCACACCGTCTTGACAAACATAGACCTTGTCGGAAATGGTACTCATGGCAATTTTTCTACATTTACAGTAAAGTTCCTGTAGTTGAGGGAACGAATTGCCAGCAATTTGGCTCGTGGAATTGTATTTTCAGCAATACAATTCCTATAGATGTCCATGTTGAAATTCTTATCCACATAGCGCGTGGGTACTCCTTTGCAACGTTTCTTGATTTCCTCGTCGTGTGCCTGTATAAAGTACACCTTCGGACTTACAAACATACCATTGGAAATCATTTCGCTTCCCGTTTCTGATTTAAAATATAAAAGCTGATTTGATGCCCGACGTTTCACTAGCTCTGGGTAAAGCCCACTCCAATTGGTGTAGTCCATC
>JAQQPU010024342.1:0-12723 GCA_029168905.1 Artemia sp. Kazakhstan ARC1039
CATTCCCCCAAACACATCAAAATTTTGAGATAGCCATTTTGTTCAGCGTAGTTTATTGCCACACAAAAAATATATTTTGAGGAGGAAACTGCCCAACAATCCTCAGGGCAAGGGTTTTAAGTTATGCCCTGGGGGCACATAAGGTTTTTACAGAAAGCGTTGTCATAGAAACTTCAAAAAAGGCTCATTCGATTGGAAATTCAAAGGGCTAATGCCCTTTTTAATAGTCGAAAGTGATTGGATGGCAACTAACCCCCCCCCTCTCACGCCTACCTTTCCCCCAAACACATCCAATCAAAATTTTGATATAGCCATTTTGTTCAACGTAGTTGAAAGTTCTGGAAAATGTTCCAGCAGGACACTCCCCCCACAGTCCTCAGTGTTAAGGGTTATAAGTTATGCCCTGGGGACATATATGGTTCTTATGGAAGGAATGCTCGTACAAACTTCAGAGAGGGCTTGTTTGATTGGAAATTGAAAGTTCTAGTTTACTTTTTAAGCGTCAAAAGATATAGAGGGTAACCAGATTCCCCCCCCCCCAAACCCTTTTTTCCCAAATGCATCCAATAAAAATTTTAAGATAGCTATTTTGTTAAAAATAGTTCAAAGATCATAAAACAAAAATTCCGGTGTTAACACAACCCACCAGGGCCCGGTGGCAGGCGTTGTAAGTTAATCCCTGGGGGGGATCAATGAAACCTTACTAACCTTTACATTGATGTATGGAAGTATTACAAAGAATCGGCAGTGAAGCCACCAAACCACCATGTACACCAAAACGAAAACGTGGAAGAAGTAACATTTTAACTCCTGCACTCCTGTCATCCCTAGACCGCACAAAGGCAAGTTACAGGCAAGCAGTTCAGATCATTGCCCCAATAATTCAAGCGACAGGTCACAACGTTCCGGATTTCAGTATCAACAGGTCATCTATAAGACGTTACCGTCAGAAGCATCGTGTCATATTTTCATCTCAGTTGAAGTCTGATTTCAATCCCCAGAAGCCAATGGTTCTTCAATGGGATGGAAAGCTTATGGAAGACCTCACTGGAGATGAAAAAGTTGAACGACTGCCAATAATTGTTTCTGGATCTGGAACAGAACAACTGCTTTGTATCCCAAAGCTGGCTTCAGGTACTGGTAAAGCCATGGCAGATGCAATGATGGACACAGTGTCTGACTGGGGCATTGTAGACAGCATCAAAGCTCTCAGCTTTGATACAACATCAAGCAACACCGGCCGAATGAACGGTGCCTGTACTCTGTTTGAACAGCATCTTGGTAGAAGTGTTCTGCATCTTGCATGCGGACACCACATCCATGAATTAATGCTGGAAGAGGCATTCAGCATCACAATGGGACCTTCAAGTGGCCCAGACATCCAGCTGTTCAAACGGTTCAAAGCCTTTTGTCCAAACATTATATATGCTGATTACAAGCCTGGTGTTGAAGTTCCGGTCATTGCTGCAGCTCTGGTTGATGCCCTGGATGATATGAAGACCTTTCTGACTGATCAGCTGGGTATTTGTCACCAACGTGAGGACTACCGTGAGCTCCTCGAGCTTTCCCTGCTGTTCATTGGTGGCCTTCCGGCTCCTGGTGTGATGTTCAGGAAACCAGGAGCCCTTCATCGTGCTCGTTTCATGGCACGACTGATTTATGCATTGAAAATATACATGTTCAGAGATTCTGGATTCAAGCTGACAGATCGTGAAATCACTGGTCTGGGCAACTTCTGTGCTTTTGGTGTAGGAAGTTATGTTAAATCGTAGTTCCTTTCTCCTTTGCCAACAGCAGCACCAGCCAATGATTTAATGCTTCTGAAAGTCTCCTCACTTGTGGATCGCCAGCAGCAACTGGTGCACTGAAGAAACTGTGTGGGCAGCTCTGGTATCTTAGCGAAGAACTGATAGGATTGGCATTTTTTGACAGGGGTGTTGATGCAACTGAAAAAAGAGCAATGATCGAAGCACTCTGCCATGAAGGAACGGAAGGCCCACCGAAGCGCATCACTGTGGACAAAACTACAGTCACCAACAAGAATCAACAGGACTTTGTTACACACAATACAAGAAACTTCTTCCATATCCTTTCCATTCCAGATAGTTTCTTGTCTACAGATCCTGAGACCTGGGTGGATAATGAATCCTATGTGAAGGCTGAAGCAATCGTCAGAGAACTACGAGTAGTGAATGACACAGCCGAACGTGGAGTTGCCCTTATGCAGGACTACATTTTGCTGCTAACAAAAAATGAAGACCAGATGCAATTTGCTCTGCAAGTAGTTAAAGAGCATCGCAGACGTTTTCCTGATTCTAACAAGTCAACAATCCTTCAAGGGCTAGCCACAACCTCTGACAGCCCAGGCCCAGCATGACTTTGTAGTGTGTAATTTTTTATCAATTACCGAAAGATACGTTTGATATTTGCTATGCCAGTGACATATTTTAACCAGTCATTATAATTGTTTTAACAAACTAATGATTGGATGAGTTTAGTATTGATTATATCTAATATGTCCTATTGTCCTCATTAGATTTTGTTTGCTGAATGAATTTCCTAAGTTCATCCGAAATTATGTTAAACATTGTCCAAGCAGAAGTATAGCGATTGTATGCTAAACTTCACTTGAATTGAGTATACCCTAAATATTGACCAATTTGGAAAATTTTTTGCCTATGTTGTTAACTTTTGATGTAGACAAAAATGGATGGGTGGGAGGTTTATAATTCTGAAGTGAAAAAATAAGGACCACCCTAATAGTGGGTCTCTTATGTTATACTGTTGCAGGAAAAGTAGAACATGGAAAATGTTAAAGGCTGAGTTTTAGTGAAATATAGAATGACTAGTTTCTTAAGACCTATATTCAAAGGACATTGGGAAGTTTTAGTAAGATCCCTCCCCCTCCATCACAGAAGTGGCTGGGGCACCCTTATCCGGGAGTCATAAATACAGGCGGAAGAGGAAGAAGGTCCGTCAAATGAATACTCAGCAGGGCCCATCGGCGTGTGGACACGTCCCGTGAGTTACAAACCTATTCCAACAATTGCTTAAATAGCAAGGTGAATCAGAACACCATCGTGGGAGGATCCTCTACAGGAGGACAACTGCGGTAGGGCGTAATATTCAGTTTTTCTTGTCATTGATCTCCTACTAACAAGGAAAATAGGATGAACGGCATGTTATCATTAATGTCTTCTTCCCAAATGTTTAATGATTCATCAGAGGAATCATGCAGCTTGAGATCTACCGTGGGCATCTCTTTAGGCTGTTTTTTTCTATCTCCCTTTCCATGCTTTTTTGCCTCAATTTTTTCCTTTCCTGGAGTGTCAGTGAATATTCTGGTTTTGTCTGTTTTGCGGTGCTTACAAGAGCTTGTGTGAAAATTTCCCATAAGCGGGAAAGGAATCTTCATTTCTCGGGTTGTTCTTGCAAACTGACTTTGCAGGCTAGTGGTTCATGGTCTGAGAGCAGGACTGGTGTGAATTGATCGTCCAGGAGTAGAAATATCATCGTTGGTTCTAGACTGGTAAATTTCGTCAAGTTCCAAGGCTGCTGCACTTGCCTCATGAATAAGTCAGTCCTCCACTTTGGACGGGAGTAAATCCACCTTTTTGAACACATTTCTGTCAAAAGACCAGATTCCAACCTTTTTGAAAGAGGAAGTGATATGGGCAGGTCAAACTTCTCTAGTTAAAGCGTAAGATAAAGCTCAGCTACCAGGTGAAGAGACACCCTTTGATCAGTATATAATTGGAGCCATTCATTTAATTTTAGCTTGAGACTGCTCTTAAAAAATCATGAACACCAATATCTAAGGCTTGGATTCGTTGGGAACAATGTGGTGGGAAAGTTAGAAGAAAAATATTATTTTCCTTGCAGAAAGAAATACATCTTTTATCAAGGT
The DNA here is from genome assembly GCA_029168905.1 of Artemia sp. Kazakhstan ARC1039. Taxonomy (NCBI): domain Eukaryota; kingdom Metazoa; phylum Arthropoda; class Branchiopoda; order Anostraca; family Artemiidae; genus Artemia; species Artemia sp. Kazakhstan ARC1039. The sequence goes on from JAQQPU010024342.1 coordinate 3,908, forward strand.
GACTTTCGTAATTATCAAGCACAAGGAGATGAGGATTGCCTTTTGAAGAGCGGCAATGTTTCCAAAAGTGTTGCAGAGCCAACAAAAAAAAAGTCTCACCGTTCACCCAACCCGATGAGTATGCGAGTCCAAGGGACCCCAGGAAAACCTCTTCGTACTATCTGAGGCTTCAATTATTTTCGTCGGAAAATATGAACTAGCGAAATCTGTCCACCAATTGTATTGATGAAGCTTACCAATGTTGTATTTTCTCCTTGCTAAGTAGAGACGGTCTTTTGTAAATGTTTAACTTCTGTTGGTGCCACAGCTCTTGGCGGTTTCAAAATCGTAGGAACTACAGTTTCATCGACATATGCGCTCTGCTGTAAATTGTCGCCTGCCATAAACATAAAGTAGACTATCAAAAAACTGAAATGCTAATTTGTTGAAGCCACTTGTACTGGCTTGGCTAGTTGGCTCAGGTGCACAAAGCAAGTTTCTTTTCAAAAAAGCGGTAAGCCAGTCGTTTGAAGTACTGTTTAGTTTTGTTCGAGATGGCGGGATTTCAATTTCATTTGCAAAATAATATTGAAAAGCCAGCTACTTAACATAATTTGAGGAAATCCCGTGATTCCTTCTTGATGCAGTGACAAGATAGTCAAACCCGTTCCTTTCTTGGTTGTTAGGAAAGATCTGCTGATAGTGCTCTTTATGGTTCTCTTTTTTTCTGATTGTCGCATCAATATTTGCTTCAGGCGTATCTTCATTACAGTTTAAACCACCTTTTGCTTTTTTCAGATAATTGTAAAGGGAGCTTTTTCCTTAATCTGAAGTGCGCTACAGCTGCTTTGATTGACATCCTTCTTTCTAAAAGTGCTGGGACAGATTCTCTTAGATTCTCCTGATGTGTTCGGCGGTCTTCACCTGTCTTTTGTGTGTACTTTCTGGGCATTCTTTAAAAAATATGGTTGTATGCAAAGAAATAAAAAACAAAGAGAGAGAGAGAGAGAGAGAGAGAGAGAACCTGAAGATGAGGGAACATGAACATAAGAGAGGATTGAACAAGCTTCTGAAATCCACAAACTATATTTTGTCTCTTATTTTATTGGAGTAGACATTGTTTGTGTAAAATTGGAAGTGGCCAAGTAGGCATTTTCCACAATCAGTCTCTTTACATACTGAATAGGTAGACTAATTCATGAATTCAGATTCAAGATTGAAATAATTCAAAATTTCAGGTTCATGGCCACAAGCTAAGATATAAAACAATCATCTACTCTTGCTCATGTAAGGTAGAACAGAACACTGTCCGGTTCAACTCGAAAAAAGTGTCCAGGTTAACCCCACCCCCTCCTTCACAATCTGTCACAGAAGCCCATTTAGACTAAAAACATTAAAGGAAAGGTAGATAGCAAAACTTTTCAAGATTCTAGAATGACAAAAGAATTTAGAGAAACAAGCAAAAAATTTATGGTATTGTACTTGCAACTTAGCACAACAATTGGCAATGTGACTGAAAAAAATTGACCAAACAGTTTTTGTAGTTTAACTTTTGAAAGGAGCGATCAACCAAACATGGAATTTTTCCTTGAGACATGAGGGTTATATGGCACTCTTACTAACTTTGGTAAAATTTTTCACCAATTGGTGTCTGAGTAACTAAGGGCGTCCGGTTCAACCCACATCCAGTTCAGCTCATACTTCCTCTACTACTTATTAAGTGTAATAAAATTTAACTAAACAAGCATATTTGGCTCTCCATTGTTTTTAATTGTTGTAATGTTCATATTTGGATCTTTGGCTAATAACTTTGCCGATCACTGTCTTAGAGGATTGAACTCTGTGTGCACAGCAGGGGTATCTATTATAGATCCATAACATTGCAGCATCTGCTCAAAAAGAATAAACAGCAAAACAGGTACAGAAAATGGGCTGCTATAGAAAATATGTCGGTGGATAAAAAAGACTGCTCAGGTCCTGATCTGAGTTGCCTCATGTGTGACAAACCGACAAAAGACCCTCACTTGATTGTCATCATTGCTTACACAGCATGCATGTGGCCTGCACTGCAATTGATACATACATAGTCCTTGATCTGCAGAAGCCCTCAGGACTATTATTTCTTTTGATATATGAAAAGTGCTTAAGTCAGGGTACTAAAACCAGCTCAAATTGTCCCAGTCTGTTCAATGTCTGTTCCAGCTCAAAAACCAACTGATCTGTCTGTTCAATGCAGAAACTTTATTACCAGCTTAGCCACTCAAACTGAACTGAGTATACTTAGTCCCTTCATACAGATGAAGGGGCTCATACAAAGGATCATATCCCTGAGTGAATTGTTTGCAGATTTCACGTAAGTGGAGGTTGTAAAAAAGCAGATAATGGCACGTTTCTCCACGTTTGCAGGGTTTTTTTTAATGCAATGTGTCCCTGCATATCCTTGCAGTGTGTCCTTGCGTGTCCCTGCAGGCCCTGACGAGTGTGGTCTTTTGCCACACAAATCTCTGTGTAAAAAGTTTGCTCCTTTTGTTTCAAGAACTGTTGTCCTAATATACATCTCACTTTCTGCAGAAGGAAAAAGCTGCGTTCAAAGACTGAACTGCGAAGTCCAAATAATGGGGTGCAAAAAAGTGCATTTCTGTTTATATAAGGCTGTCGAAAACAGCTATATCCAAACCCACTTATGAGCTTGAATCTCATGCCACCTGTTTTAAATCGGCCAGTACTTAAATTAACCTTCAAACTATGTTTTCCGAGTTTCCCAACATGGAACTGATTCAGTGTGCTGGCAAGCAAATTCGAGACCGCAGTGTAAAGCCCTAAATTGATCCCTATTCATTTCCAAAAAACTAGTATCAAATGTCCGGTCACTTATGAACAAAATGGAAGAGGTTGAACTATGCTTGACAAATGAACTTGTTGGTATTGCTTGTGTATGTGAATCACTTGAACTGAAGAGTATGTTGTATTTGATGGACATGAACCTATTTCAAACCAAAAATGACACCCAATGACATTACAATAACTCATGGTGGTGGTGTTGGTATTATTTGTCAATTATCTATAAAAAAAGAAGAAAAAACAGAGTTCCCTATTTCAGCAATATACCAAATAAACACAATTTTGAAGTGTTATGGATGTAGTGCAGGGCTAAGAGGCTACCTAAGGAAGTGGCATTACTATTGATATATGTTGTTTACTATCTGCCCCAGGGTCCTTATCGTAAAGACCTTGCGAATTACTTACAGAATTGCACTGACAATGTACGATCCTTGAATCCTAACGCTGGTATCATAATGTGTGACGACTTAATGCTGTAGTTTAGATTCCAAATGGCTAGGTAATTCTCTGTCACTTAAGCAGGAGCAATTCTCTTACAGGCCAACAAGAGGTAACCGTATGTTAGATCTCAATTTTAGTAACGGTCCTGAATATTACAATACCCCAGTTACATAATTATCCCCCTTAGGTAAAAGGGACCACCTGTGTGTAGCTTGATTACCTAGTCATTTTATATAAAAAAAAATAATAAAAATGGTGTGGCGTATAGGCCCTTCACACCTGAGCTAGTAAATCTACAAGAAATGGATCACAGATCATGACTGGCGAAATATCCTCTCATTGTCTGATGGTGACAAAAAGACGAGTTTGTTTTGTAGGGAACTGTTCAAAAAATACAGTGTAATTCCTCCCTCCTCCTCCCAAAAATGGATATCTAATAAAAACCATTGATTACTCAAGATACTCGGGACCTGATAAAATTAAGGCATGAATTGCATTTAACTGGACCTAAGAGAGATTTCAGAAGATTAAGAAATACAATTGTGCATAAAATAAGATGTTCACGTAAGCAGTATGGTTCTAAAATAATAAGCAAAATATATAAATCCAACCAAAGGAAGTTCCATGATCCAGTTCAGAACATTATTGGTAAAAGAGTTGAAGTGAGAGATGATAAAGGTAAACCCCTGCTACCCTGCTGTTTAATTAATAATTTGTTTGCATTAATTTGTAAAATTCATCCGCAACTATCGATTTTACCACCTAGTGACTCAGTTTCGATTATGCCTATTCTAGAGATTAAATAAAAAGCAAGTTTTTTAACTGAAAGTGAGGAGCAATATTAAAACTTAAAACGAACCGAAATTATTCCGTATATAAAAGGGACTGTCCCCTCTTTAATGCCTCACTCTTTACGCTAAAGTTTTTTACTGTTTTTAAAGTAAAGTTGTGAGACAGTCAAACTTTAGCGTAAAGTGTGAGGCATTGAGGAGGGGACATCCCCTTTCATACACGGAATAATTTCTGTTCGTATTAAGTTTTAATGTCGCTCCTTACTTTCAGTTAAAAAAAACTTGTTTTTTTATTTAATTTCTGAATATTTTTTAACTAATGCAGGTTTTGATTTTGGCTCACCGTACATGAATAATTGAAACAAAATTTGCATATTAATTTTACTTTTTTTGGTTAAATATGACTCTCCCGAAAATTTTTTAATTTTATTTACGAATGTTTTTATTAGTAATAAATTTACGTAACTTACGAATTAACTTAAGTAAGGAACTTCTATATTCGAATATTTTTATTACGTATAATAGGAGGATCTACCCCTAGTCCATACCTCGCTCTTTACGCTAAAGTTCGAATTTTGTTCCAATTCTTTAAGAATGACCCCTTAATCACAAAGGCCGTTCATTAGAATAAATAGCTCTGATGTAGGTATTAAAAAAAACTTTAGCGTAAAGCGCGAGGTATTGACTAGGGGGCGAACCAAATTATATATGTAATAATTTCTGTTCGTTTTAAGTTTTGATGCTGCTCCTTACTTTCAGTTGAAAAACTTAGTTTTTTTATTTAATTTCTGGTCTTTTTTTAGATAATACTGGTAAATCCGGCATCCTTTCATAGCAATGACCTTTCCGCCATGAAAACCTCCTCCATTGAAAGATCCTCCCACGCAACCCCCCCTCCCCCACTACCAGAAAAAATCCCCAGTGAAAACATCTGTTACTTCCCAATAACCAATACTATATGCAAACATTGGGCAAAGTTCTTAACAAGCAGCTCTTCTCCCAGGGCTTGTGGGAAATTAATTATCCTCAAAGACATAGTTATTATATATTGTTTTTACCATGCTGATTAAAATGGTTATCTAAAAAATTTGATCGAGTGACTTTGGGGAAAAAATGAGCGTGGGAGGGGGCCTAGTTGCAATCCATTTTTTTGTCCCTTAAAAAGTGCACTAGAACTTTTAATTTCCGTTCGAATGAGCCCTCCCGCGATATTCTAGGACCACTGGGTCAATGCAATCATCTGTGGGAAAAACAAAATTAAACAAACAAATAAACACGCATCCGTGATCTTTCTTCTGGCAAAAAATACAAAAGCCCAGATTTTTGCAGATAGGAGCGTGAAACCTCTACTGTAGGGTTTTCTGATACGCTGAATCTGATGGTGGGATTTTCTTTAAGGTCTTATGACTTTTAGGGGTTGTTTCTCCTTTTTTTGAAAAAAAGGCAAATTTTTCAGGCGCGTAACTTTTGATGGGAAGATTAAACTTGATGAAACTTATATATTTGAAATCAGCATTACAATCCAATTGTTTTGATGTATCTATTGATATCAAAGTTCCATTTTTTAGAGTTTCGGTTACTGTTGAGCCAGGTCGCTCTTTACTTACAGTTTGTTACCACGAACTGTTTGATTAGTTCAGTTGCTAAAAGTTGAAGGCACTTGATTCTCGTAAATCTAGTAACCCAAGTGAGATATCGATTAAATTGATTATTAAGTGTGCTAATCTTTATCTATTCCTTTAACGGCAATTTATAACCAAAGTTTTATTGATGATGTTTTCCCTAGCATTTTTACACAGGTGTATGTTATCAAAATCCCTAAGTGTACGTCCCCTAAGGGTATTACTGATATGAGGCCATTTTAAAAAACCCCGGGACTTTCAATAGTGTTTGAAAGTTTTATTTTCGATTGTTTATTTGAGGACATAAAAGATAATATAGATTCCCAAGAGCTTGGATTTAGACCCGGGCATAGTACTGTTCACTATTTGGTTGAGTTGTTGGATATCATCCTTAATTATTTAGAAAAAAAAATCAGAAAAAATGGGTGCCCGTCCATTTGCTGTACGTATACTTGCTAGTTTTCTTTTTGAAAGATCTCAGTGTGTCCAACTCCCAGATCATTAATATCTGAATTTTTAGATATGTTTTGCAGTTCGCGACAAGGGGCTAAATTAGGCCCACTTTCTTTTCTTATTCTTTTTAACCGCATTTCTTGTGAACGTTTTAAATCTCTTGTAAACGTTTTAAATTTGCTGATGAATTAACTGTCTTATCACTACGACGATGTTCTCCGACTACAGAGCAGTCTGACTTGACAATCATTTTTAATGATATAAAAGCTGAACTAAGAAAGGTAAAAGAAACGGTCACTGAAACAAAGAGCTCTTATATGACTTTTTCCTTCCTAAAGGTCGACAGCCACTCTTTTCTTAATTCACTTCTGCCGACAGAGAAAACTGTTAAAATGCTTGGAATTTATTTGGACGAAGATTTAAGATAGAACTCACACGTTGACTATCTGCCTACAAAAAGGAACCTCACTCTTACGTTCATTTTCCAACCTGAAAAGATTTGGTATCCCAACTAAGGTTTGCAAATCATTTGTTCCTTATTTTGCTCGGTATTTTAACAATTTTACCCTACAAATATTTAATGTTTGATGCAGTTTATTTTAGTTTTTTGCCTGTTAGTGTTTTGAATGTACTAAGCATTTATTTTTTTAATATTCCAATATATTCCGTATAGGGTCACTATTTTGACCGTGAAATTGACTCTGAACATATTTTCTAATTCTAGATTAATTTTATTTATGACTCATTTTAATTCATATGCTTGTGTTGCAATTTATTTTATTTTTTTTTATCCTTGCTTTGTGTCTTCTTTTTTTTTTGCATCACGACATGCTCATGTTAGCTCCAGCTACTGTAGAAAATAAGTGTAATCTATTCTATAGATACAAGACCTAGGAGAATTGCAGCAATTAACTTTATTTTCATTTTAATTTATTTTATCCAGTTGCTTCGGTGTTCTCATTGAAGCAACTCCATTAGCTTCCGTGTTCTATAGTCTTAGTTATGACAATTGAAGATATTTATTGATTTAGATTTTATTTGTTTTCAGTTTTCATCTTTCTTTTATCAGCGTATAAGACGCCTCGTTTTCACACAGGCAAAATATCAGCATCGTTTTAGTTTTTTTGACTGGCCGTAGTCGCGTTTGTTTATTCACAGATGATGTTTTCTCTTTTTTGGTCTTTGTCATGGCTGCACAGTTCGACTTTAGCTCTTTGATATTATTAGAACCTGGCACAATTAGTACATGTGATGAGTAGAGAGGGGGGCGCTACTCCGAACAGGACCACGTGGTTTATGGTTTTCTCACTGAGAATGAAAAAACAGAATTTTTCTCACTTGAAAAAACAGGAATTTTCTCACATTGATGGTTGTTTTCATGGATGGTTATGTGTGTTGGTCGATTTATTTGATGTTTTTCATGGATGTTTAATAGTTTTTGTCAGTGAGAATGAAAAAACAGGAACTTTGTCACATTTATGTCTGTTTTCTTGGATTTTGTCAGTGAGAATTTGAAAAACAGAAACTTTGTATCGTTCATGGATTATTGAGTCTAATGGGGGCAGGTCAATGACACTTCCTTCTTGTTGTTGCTCTCAGCGAATGTTATGATCCAGGAATAGTATTTGTTGTTGTTTCCGAGCCAAATGTTATGAGCTTCCCGGAAACAGTTAGATCACGTGTTTCCTTCTCAGCCAATCAGAGGGCTTGTTTACATATTAGCGGTGGAGTGAATATAAAGAAAGGATTTTTGTTATAGTTTTATTAGTCTGTGAATAGAATTCAAAGGAGTGAGAAGAACAGTTTTGACTTTACTCATTTGGATATATATTTGTGTTGATGTCGATGAGTGGAATGTTTACCCTCTTAGAAGTTGATAGTGGAGTTGATGGTAATAATACAAGAGCACCAAACATTGCGGTGGAAATTACGAAAGGATCGCGGCTTTGTCTGGAATGGGATGCTAAGTTAGGTTAAGTTAGGTTAGGTTAGCCTACGTACGCGCGCGTACGTAGGCTAACCTAACCTAACCTAACTTAACCTAACCAAACCTAACTTGATCTAGCCTAACCTAACCTAACCTAACAAAAATCAAGAAAATGTAACTGTGTCAAGGTAAAGCACAACAAAACATATTTCAACGAAAGAAATGAACTTTGAAAAATCATGAGAATGTAACTGTGACATAGTAAACCATGACAAAACACTACTGAAATATTCTAACTCTTGCATTTCAACGAACAAAATCCAAAATGAACTTTGAAAAATTAAGAGAATGTAACTTTGACAAAGTAAACCACAGCAAAACACTACTGAAATATTCCAACTCTTGCATTTCAACGAAAGAAATCCAAAATGATCTTTGAAAAATCAAGAGAATGTAAGTGTGGTAAGGGAAACCAAGAGAAAACACTATTGAAATATTTTAACTCTTGAATTTCAATGAAAGAAATCCAAAAGGAACTTTGAAAAATCAAGAGAATGTAACTATGACAAGGTAAACCATAACCAAACTCTACTGAAATATTCCAACTCTTGCATTTCAATGAAAGAAATTCAAATGAACTTTGAAAAATTAAGAAAATGAAACTTTGACAAGGTAAACCACGACAAAACACTACTGAAATAATCCATCTCTTGCATTTCAATGAAAGAAATTCAAAATGAACTTTGAAAAATCAATAGAATG
>JAQQPU010024344.1:0-12723 GCA_029168905.1 Artemia sp. Kazakhstan ARC1039
GAGTGCTGCTAAACAAAATCAAAAGTTTGGCTTTGGAATTGTCACGGTTGAAAACCATTAACCAAAGTTTACTATCTTCCTTTTTGAAAATCGGGAAAAATTACATTTCACCATTGGTAGGTGTGATGTGGCCCTTAATTTTCTTTTACTCCTTAAGGAGTCATCATATGAACAGATGGTCGCAGAGAGATGGAAAGGGCCCATTTGATAGCTACTTTTTTACTCCTGTTGCCCTTTTTAAATACCAAAAGAAATCGTGTCAAAACTGTATGATCATTTTTTGCCGCAAAACCACTATTTCCTTCTTATGGCCGAAATGCCCTTAAGATATATGCTTAACTTCAGAGTTTTTGAGGGTCCATGGCCACGCCATGGCATTTTTGTCTTTAAACTTTCATCCTGCTCTCTCTTTAAATAAGACAGCAATCCTTTAAAGTTCCGTCCTCCTATTGTTTTATTAGTTTCATCCGTTGATCCAGCTAACTTTCGACCAATAGCTCTTTTGTCTATGTTTATCAAACTTTTGAGAAGGCGATGCTTTCTCATCCTACACAATTTTCTTTCCTTCGAAAGATTTTTTTCATGATTTTCAGTTTGGTTCTGTAGAAATCATTCAACCGGGCATGCTTTTGTATTTCCGTTGAATTATCTTCATTCTACCCTAGGCTCCAATTTATTCCGGGTGCTTGATTCTTAGATGATCCTAAAGCCTTTGATTCGTTAAGCGACAGTGTTGTTCTGACTTTCTCATTTTGGAGTAAGAGTTTGTGTTTCTTTGGTTTAGGTCTCACTTGTCTGTTAGAATAATCTCTGTTGATTCATTTTTTAGTTTGCCGCCAAAAGATGACCAGGGTGTCCCTCAAGGGTTGATTTTGGGGCCAGTATGGTTTATATTCTATATTAAATAAAAAAAAATTTCCACAAAATACGTTTTTCAAAAAAGGTAAACAACTCCATTAAACCAAAAATGAACAAAAAAAGAATCAAATAATCTACCAAGCATACAACTGCCACAAATCAGTATCAATATATAGATGAAACCCAAAACGAACAGAAACTAAAATAAATAATAGTCAAACTCAAAACGAGCATAAATAAATATGAGTAGGATTCTAAACCCCTATGCTTTCTAAAAGCCAGAATATAATTTGTACTTTACTGAAAAAAAATCAAATGAATTTACTGAAAAAGTGTGCATTGTCAGTTTAATGTATATATGCTGATATTTATTCCTTAAAATCTCAATTAATTTTTGATTTCTTAAAGTTATAAAAGTGAAAACATTTAAAAGAATTTTACACAACATTGAACAAAATGGCTATCTCAAAATTTTGATGGGTTAGTTGGCCTCCAATCACTTTCAACTATTAAAAAGGGCACTAGCCCTTCAATTTTCAGTTGAATGAGCCCTTTTTGTAGTTTCTACGACAACGCTTTCATTAAAACCTTATATGGCCCAGGACATAATTACAACCCCTGCCCTGGGGGGGGGGGGTTGTCATCCTCAATACCCTAATTTCCAGAATTTTCAACTACGCTGAACAAAATTTCTGTCTCAAAATTTTGATTGGATGTGTTTGGGGAAATGGTGGGTGTGAGAGGGGGTTAGTTGCCCTCCAATCACTTTCGAATATTAAAAAGGGCACTGGCCCTTTGACTTTCCAATTGAATGAGCCCTTTTTTAAGTTTCTACGACAACGCTTTCTATAAAAAACCTTATATGCCCCCAGGGCATAAGTTACAACCCTTGCCCTGAGGGCTGTGGGGGGAGTATCCTCCTCAAAGAGATAATTTCCAAATTTTTCACTACGTCCTAGCAGTCCTAGCCGAGTGGATTGTGCGCTGGATTTAGGATGGTTTGTCCGAGAGGACGAGGGCTCGAATCGTAGTGTACCCAATTATTTGGTTTGGGACGGAGGGTCAGTGGCGTGACTCTGTAAGCTCAGCCAGAGTCTACCCAGCTTTAAATAGGTACCTGGAGAAATCTGGGGAAAGTACACAGGAAGACTGGGCGAAAGCACAGGGTGGTTGGCCCCCAAGCCCCCATTGCACTTAGTGGCTTTAGGGCCAAGAAACGGAGATCAGCATTGCCGGTAGGGACTGTAAAGTCCAATGCCGTATTCTTTACCCTTACCTTTTCAACTACGGTGAACAAAATGGCTATCTCAAAATTTTGATTGGATGTGTTTGGGGAAATGGTGGGCGTGGAAGGGGTGTCAGTTGCCTTCCAATCACTTTTGGCTTTTAAAAAGGGTACAAACCCTTCCAATTTCCAATCGAATGAGCCCTTTTCGAAGATCCTACGACAACTCCTTCGATACGAAGTGCCCTGTTCTAAAAGAAAGAAAGAAACCAAAAATAATACATTTTGCCAACATTGTTCTTAACTTAGGCAGCACTATTGCGCTGCCTATGATAAATGACCTAATTTCCGTTGTTAGAAATGAAAATCTTTGTATTGTTGTCGTTTATGTCAGCCTACATTTTGCGTGCAGAAAATAGTAGTTTGCTATCTTTTTATTCTCATGTTGCTTTTGCTGATGATAGCACCCTTGTTATTTCAGGGAGTGTGGAATCTGAGGCTAATACACAGCTAGTGGACCTCTTCGAGAGAGTTTTACGTTGATTTCATGCTAATTCTCTTGCCCTAAACGTTTCTAAATCTAGTATTTTCTCGTGTATCTCTGGTTTAACCTCAACTATCTGAACTTCATTTGTAGATCAAAGGCTCTATCAGTAGATCAAAGAATGGCTTTGTCCGTTTCTTTGGCATCCTTCTTGATGTGAATCTATCTTTTAAACACCATATTGGTTTGATTAAAATGAAGGTATGCAGAAGCTTGGTATTCAAAGAAAGCTCACACATATTTTTTCTTGGCCAATCCTGGGTATCCTTTTTTACAGTTTAATTCTCTCGTATGGGTGTCTACTTTTCCTTATTTGTTAACCCCTTTTAACACTTACAATAAAACCAAAAATCTAATATAGGAACCAAATCATTCAGCAGCTTTACCGCAACTGGATATTGAAAAGCTTGATATTCTTTCCTTTGCGTCCTTCACTTCTCTTCAGCTCCACGGTGATCTTCTCAGGTCCTTTAGTCTCATTTATTTATTTGTATTTGATCGGTCGAATTATCAGTTTTCTAGTTCTCAGAACATTAAAATTCCACATACTCCAATAGTGAGATCTGATTTTACTCACTTAGTTCCGTGTCATATTCTATTGAATACTTTTTCTGATTTGGCTCAGAATAACACTCGTTTGGAACCTTTGAAGGACTGACTTAAATTTTTTTGTTTCAGTTTCTTATTCTTTTTTTATATTGCTCGCCGGTCTTGTTTTGCTGAGTGATCAGAATAAATTCTTGCAAACTGCTGAAATCTTCCCTTTCTCTATTTCTTTCTCTCTCTCCGTCCCTCCATCGCTCTCTTTTTTTTATTGTCTGCTTATGAGTTGCGTTTCTATTGTATTTGTATTTCGCCCCTCCTTTACAGGCAGTGGAGTCTTTGTGTGGATCTGTGCATTATATTTGATTTTTTTTTTTTAATATATCTTACGGCAGCCCGACAATATACTATACTTAAGTTGTTATTTTTGAGCTAAATAGTGGTGGATCCAGGATTTGAGAAGTTGAGGAGAGGGCTGTGTGGCTCGATCGAATGTTGATGATATCACTTATTCTTTTATTTTGCTCGACAGATTCACATTAATGGAATTCAAAAGTACGTAAAATGAAGCTATACCATAATCAGAAGTCTGGGTTGGGATTGGACCCACCCTCTGGATCTCCCAGTGAAGCTAAGTTTTGTCATCTGAGTTGCATGCTTACAAACTATACCAACTATCTTTTTCTTTTTACCGTAAAATCTTTTCCCTCTTCTCTTTTAGATTTGCAAGACAAGTCTTTGTGATTCTCTTAGACTTCTAGGGTGTTTTTCCAAAGAAAAGGATCTAAAATCAAGCGTTCAAAATTTTCTGCCTACCGAGGAAGCTTCTTTTCATTCATTATTTCATGGGAATGTCCCCGAGGAATATGAAGAAAGGTATAATTTTTAGTTTTAATTGTAAGATAATGTTTTCTGAATTTTTTGTTTAATTAACTGGGTTTTTTTTTTACTTTTTTTATTTGGTATAGTTTCAAATTTTGTGTTTACCCATATGGATTGTAATTGCTCAAACAATTAGTCATCATGAACAAGAAAAATTTCAAAAGTTATTTTCAGTCTTTTTCTTTCCTCTGTGTTTTACATATTGTAAAATAAGGCCTTCTCTGTTGCTGCAACTGATTTATAAGTTTTTTCTATCTATATAGATTATATCCATATCATGCTGTCTGGTTTACAATTGTCATTTACTGTTAATTGTCATTTTGTATCTTTACTATATCACTGGTATTTCCGCCATGGTGATGCTATATGTACGGTTGTACGTTTGGTTAAAGAGTAATTACGCTGGAATTGCCAAGTAAGATTATGCATCACACCTTTCATAAATAATAAAAGACGTTAAGCTTAACATAAATGGTGAAATTACAGCTGTGCACCAAGCCCGTTTTTTGGCAAAAAATTAGTACAGCAGTCAGAACTCTATAAATGAAAAAGCATCAAGGTAATAGCAATAATTAATCATGATCACTATCAACACACTTATATTTTTTTTTCAGTAGCAGTTTTTGAGATTTAAACTTATGTTATTCTGGTGCTTTTGAGGATATTTATCCGATTTTTGTTTGTTTTAGCTTTTATAGTTTAACTGGGCTCTCAATAGATGAGGTTACTAAGTGAAGTGATTGCTACTATTACAAATACTACTAGTACTACGACGACGATTCCTGCTACTGTTGCCATAACCACTGCTGCTACTAGCCTACTATTACTACCCCTTCTACCGCTACTACTACTATGTTACTACTACTAATTCTACTGCTGCTATTGCTACAAATATGTTTAATATCTTAGGGTACATCTCAGCAACAATTTGGTCCTATATATCAAGAAGAAAAAGTAGATCGAATCAATGCAGTAGGTGTTCGAACATTCTGAGCTAGTGTAGTTGAATAATTATGGACTTGATTTCCTAGCTGAAACCTAATATTGCAACATGGCTCTAGATTACTATTTTTAGATTAGCTTTGCTTTACTGTAATAAGCAAACCAAACACTGGTATCATTCTGACTTTTTCATATAATCAATTAAAAAAAACTTTCCACAAAATAAGTTTTTCAAAGAAAAGTAAAGAACCCCACTAAACCAAAAATAAGCAAAAATAAAATAATCTACCAAGCGTGGAACCACAAATCAGCATCGATAAATAAATTAAACCCAAACCGAACAGAAAATACAATACATAACCGAGTCAAACTCAAAACGAGCAGAAATTAACATAAATAGGGCTCAAAACCCCTATGCCATCCCAGGGCCAGAACATAATTTGCACTTTACTGAAAAAATATAAATGTTTTTACTTTTATAACTTAAATAAATCAAATAATATTAGCATTTTGATTACTAAATATCAATATATGTATACTAAACTTACAATGCAGATTCATGGGCTGTGAGAGGGTTGTCATCCTCAAAGACCTAATTTCCAGAACTTTCAACTACGTTAAACAAAATGGCTATCTAAAAATTTTGATTGGATGTGTTTGGGGAAATGGTGGGCGTTAGAGGGGCGTTAGTTGCTCTCCAATCACCTTCAACTATTGAAAAGGGCACTAGCAATTTTAATTTCCAATCGAATGAGCCCTTTTGAAGTTTCTATGACAACGCTTTCAATAAAAACCTTATATGCCCCCAAGGCATAACTTACAACCCTTGCCCAGAGGGCTGGGGGGGAGGTTGTCATCCTCAAAGACCTAATTTCCAGAACTTTCAACTACGTTGAAGAAAATTGCTATCTCAAAATTTTGATTGGATTTGTTTGGGAAAATGGTGGGCGTGAGAGGAGGGTTAGTTGCCCTTCAATCACTTCCGACTAATAAAAAGGGCACTAGCCCTTTCGATTTCCAATTGAATGTGCCCTTTTTGAAGTTTCTACGACAACGCTTTCTATAAAACCTTATATGCCCCAGGGCATAACTTACAACCCTTGCCCTGAGGGCTGTGAGGGGTTTGTCATTCTCAAAGACTTAATTTCCGGACCTTTCAACTACGTTGAACAAAATGCCTATCTCAAAATTTTGATTGGATATGTTTGGGGAAATGGTGGGCGTGAGAGGGGCGTTACTTGCCATCCCATCTCTTTCGACTATTAAAAAGGGAACTAGCCCTTTCAGTTTCCAATCGAATGATTCCTTTTTGAAGTTTCTACGACAACGTTTTCTATTATAAAAAAAAACCGTATGTACCCCAAAGGAATAACTTACAACCCTTGCCCTGAGAGCTTTAGGAGGAGTGTCATCACCAAAAACATAATTTACGGACTTTTTAACTACGTAGAACAAAATGGCTATCTCAAAATTTTGATTGGATGTGTTCGGGGAAAGGGTGGGTGTGAGAGGGGTGTTATATATCCTCCAATCACTTTCGACTATGAAAAAGGGCTCAAGCCCTTCTGATTTCCAATTGAATGAGCCCTTTTGAAGTTTCTACAACATCACTATCTATAAAAACCTTATAAGCCCCTAGGGCATAACTTACAACCCTTGCCCCGAGGGCTCTGAGGGGGTTATCATACTCAAAGACCTAATTTCTATAACTTTTAAATACGGTGAACAAAATGGTTGTCTAAAAATTTTGATTGGATGTGATTGGGGAAAAGGTGGGCGTGAGAGGGGGGTTAGTTACCCTTAAATCACTTTCGACTATTAAAAATGGCACTAGCCCTTTGAATTTCCAATCTTATGAGCCCTTTTTCAAGTTTCTACGACAAAGCTTTCAATATAAACCTTATATGCCTCCAGGGCACAACTCAAACCTTTACCCTGGGGGCTCTGGGGGGAGTGTCATCCTCAAAGATATAATTTTTGGACCTTTCAACTACGTTGAACAAAATGGCTATCTCAAAATTTTGATTGGATGTGCCTTCCAGTCACTTTCGACTCTTAAAAAGGGCACTAGGCCGTTCAATTTCCAATCGAATGATTCCTTTGTGAAGTTTCTTCGACAACTCTTTCTATAATAAAAAAAAACCTTATATACCCCAAGGGCATACTATACAACCCTTACCCCGAGGGCTGTGGGGAGAGTGTCATCCTCAAAAACATAATTTCCAGACTTTTTAACTACGTCGAACAAAATGGCTATCTCAAAATTTTGGTTGGATGTGTTCGGAGAAATGGTGGGTGTGAGAGGGGTGTTAGTTATCCTCCAATCACTTTCGACTGTTAAAAAGGGCACAAGCCCTTCTAATTTTTAATCGAATAAGCCCTTTTTGAAGTTTCTACAACATCACTATCTATAAAAACCTTATATGCCCCCAGGGCATAACTTACAACCCTTGCTCCGGGGGCTCTGAAGGGGGTTATCATCCTCAAAGACCTAATTTCTATAACTTTTAAATACGTTGAACAAAATGGCTATCTAAAAATTTTGATTGGATGTGTTTGGGGAAAAGATGGGCGTGAGAGGGGGGCTAGTTACCCTTAAATCACTTTCGACTATTAAAAAGGGCACTAGCCCTTTGAATTTCCAATCTAATGAGCCATTTTTCAAGTTTCTACGACAAAGCTTTCAATATAAACCTTATATGTGCCCAGGGCATAACTTACAACCCTTACACTGAGGGCCGTGGGGGGAGTGTCATAATTTCCGGACCGTTCATCTACTTTTAATAAAATGGCTATCTGAAAATTTTGATTGGATGTGTTTGTATAAATGGTGGGCGTGCAAGGGGTGTTAGTTGCCTTCCAATCACTTTCGACTATTAAAAAGGGCACTAGCCATTTCAATTTCCAATCAAATGAGCCCTTTTTGAAGTTTCTACGACAACGCTTTCTATAAAAAAAAACCTTATATGCCTCCAGGGCATGACTTAAAACCCTTGCCCTGAGGGCTGTGGGGGGGGGGGGGGGTGTTGTCATCCTCAAAGACCCAATGAAAAAGAGGGCGTGAGAGGGGGGTTAGAACTTGCTTTTTTTGAAGTTTCTACGACAAAACTTTCTATAAAAACCTTATATGGCCCCAGAGCATAACTTACAACCCTTTCCCTGAGGGTTGTGGGGGAGTGTCCTCCTCAAAAACATAATTTCTATTCGGAAATCAACTACGCTGAACAAAATGGCTATCTCAAAATTTTGATTGGAAGTGTTTGGGGAAATGGTGTGGGTGGAAGGGGTGCTAGTTGCCTTCCAATTACTTTCGACTACTAAAAAGGGCACAAGCCACTCCAATTTCCAATCGAATGAACCCCTTTCAAAGTTTCTACGACAACTCCTTCGATACGAAGTGTCCTGGTCTAAGACCAAGAACAAAAAAAAAAATTCATTGCGCCAACATCGTTCTTTACTTAGGCAGCGCTATTGTGCTGTCTATGATTCTTTTACCGAGACTTGGTTGTGGAGACGACTTAAAATTTGGATAGCTAAATCTTATAACACATGAAGAGGACTAAGGTGGAAAGGAAACGTATTCAACCAGACACTACAATAGTAAAAAAGATTTCTGATGTACAAGCGACACTCTACTCCCTCCCAAGAAGTTGCAATGGTCTTTAAATCCTTTCTTTTGACCTCTTCCTGCCCTAGTCTCGGACGACCTACGTTTCGTTTGGTTCTATGTGAATGGCCAGAAAGTATGATTTTTGGTAATTGGTCATGCTTCATGCCTCAAATATAGGGTTTCATTATAACCCTAGGACGCTTATCTTTCATTATCGAGAACACTTAAATTTAAATAGTTTTGTTATTATTTAAATTGTGATTTATTGTGGCCCCAAATCTGATTTTGGCTCGTCTTATGGTCGATGGCTCTTCAGTGGTGGCCAAATAAAATATTATTGCCAGATTAAAAATATAATTTTGGAGACGACGCTGCCTTTCCATGACGATAAATAAAAGTTCAAATAGGGATAAAATATTTTTAATAGACAGTGTTTCACAGACAGTGATAGAAATTCACAAAAAATACCAGATATTTCTGTTATATATGCAGTGACCGTCATCAGTAATCAGTAATCGTCATCAGTAAAAAACTGATGACGGTCACTGCATATGTGACCGAAATATCTGGTATTTTTTTGTGAATTTCTATCACTATTTGTGAAACACTGTCTATTAAAAGGATTTTATCCCTATTTGAACTTTTATTCGTCAGATTAAAAATAGATAATAGATAGCGATTTATGCAGTGTAAAATTTTGAGATCCGTTACAGTCATCACGTTGTCCATTGGATAGGTGTCTGACTAGTAGAATCATTGATCTAATGCGATAATAAAGAAGAAAAAAAGAATTTGTCCATGCATGCAGTGCATACTCAATTTATATTATTAATAATAATTGGACTGAATGTATTAATTTTTAAACTTTTAAATTTTATTTTTCAGCTGTGAAAGGGTCCCAGTATCTCTTCGTAATTCATGTTTAGTTTTTCGTATGCTTTATGATCTTGCTATAGACGCCTACAGCCGTGAAGCTCTATCGAGAATCAGTAGATCCTTATGTGGAGATGTGAATTCAGTAGGTTAATTTTGATTGACTCATTGTGATTAGGTTATCAGTGTTAGTTTATTTGTGCCTATTTATTAGCTAACAATGACTATTTGTTTTATTTTTATCCTTCTCTCACTACAGCGGACTCTATTCGGGCTGTTCATTTATATATGAAGCTCAAATCTAAAAGTGACTTCACACCGTCGTGAAGACATTAAAAATATCAATTTGCTTTAGGTACATTAGCTTTTTGTGAAAAGCAGATAACAATAAACAGAAATAGAACCTGGTTGATTGGGCTCACTGCTATGCTATTATGAAAGGAAATAAGATATTTTTCTGGTTCTTCAGCAATTGCTAAAATTTGTCTACGAATAAAGGGATTGAAACATGATTCACGGATTGACGTAAAATTCGATTCAACATTGAACTATAGGGGATTAGAAAATGTCGTTAATTGGAATTAAAAATGTAATTAGTCAACTTAAATAAAAAAAAACCTCTAATTAAATGTATTTTAAATGAAAAAGTTTTCAAGTTTCAGTCTGCCTGTGCAAGTTGTCATTAAGGAAATGTCTGTTTACGTCGGTGATCCAGAATACTACTACGGATACTGCTAGAAACTCACTGCAACAACACAGCTGCTCACACTCTTCCTTCACCCCAACCTATTCGACTACCTCCACGCCTATTCGACTAACTCTTAACTACCTCCCAAAAGGTTCTAGTTCCCCATACATCCTTCTTTATGACTTCTTCACATTTCTTTTTAGTACGACTGCACTTTGTTTGGCCCTAGATGATGGCCGAAAAGAACGATCTTTGGCAATCTATTTGCAAAATGTGTCCTAGCTATCTCAATCTTTCTCTTATTATAGCCCTAGAAATTGGGAAAATATCTAATTTTTCGTAAAGTTTGTATTTAATATACGGTCAGTCCAACAGGCACTCAAAACTATCCGTAGACAATTCATCTGGAATGACAAAACAAAAATTGTCATATCAAGGCCTGGTTCATGTTCTGTCGAAAGGAATGCCCCGAAACGTCTCGTGTGGATGGATGAGACTGAAGTTTTTCTTAGGTACGTCATTCTGAATATTTTAAGAGGTGTTGTATTCTGACCTAATTCTTGTTTTACGCACTACAGTTGACCTTTAAAGGCTGTATAGTGCAGACTTTTGACCGAAGGGCTGTAAATTGAAGTTTTTCTGTCCTATTTTTTTCCGATTTTATTCAGAAAGAATATACGACCTAACTCGATACGAAATTTTCGTATCTTCAAGAGGAAGTGAGAGGTAAAGGAAATATTCCAACAAGTTGCACAACTGCTCTAAACATTGCACAAATCAGTAATAGTTCACCAAACGGTCAAACAAATTTACTAAGAAAGCCTCTCTTCAAAGCCACTATTGCTAATCCTCAAATTAAAACTAACATTTCTTTTGTGAATTTAAGTATAGTTCCTAAATATTTTCTAGAAACATTGGATTGACGCTTCGAAATTAAAAATGAAGTCAAAACGCTAGATTTTTTTATAGTGCAAATATTGTGTAAGATGTATTTATTTTTCTAATGAGGTGGACATATAATCAGTCAGTGAAAAAAGTTCAATAATGTACCATGACTTCCGTAAAAAAAGGAAAAAAAGGGATAATTTGGAACACTGTAATTCGTCTTGTAATTTTTAATGAACTTGGATTACTAAAGAAAAGGTTTATGAGAAAGTGACTGCTGAAATTTGAACTTTTCACGTTTAATTGTTTTTCATTTATTTCCAGGCAAAAGGTTTAAAATGCGAGAACAGCTCTCTGCTTGTGCCAGTTTCTGGAATATCCACTATAGCCCACCCTGGAGTAGTCCTTACCATGTTTCAGCTAATTCCAAGTATTTATCATGAGAGCGACCTACAAGTATGTTTCTATTATTATATATTGGTGGCTGTAACTTTTTGACTTATTTGTTTATTTAACCTCTCAATTTTAAAAGCTTAAAGTTCGACTATAATGCATGATTTATAAATTTATTTCAGTATCTTAACTAATCAAAATTCTTTGGTTTGATTCGATTGCTTTTGTATTTATTTTATAAAAATATAACTAATTTTTATGTATTGTATTTTGTTGTAACCCTTCTGCGATAATTTCCATAGGCCCTATAGATTGACCTGCAACAAACAGTTATTGTTTAGCTTGGGGCTCAATGAATATCTGCATAAACATGCATAAACGAGAAGATATACGGAAGATTTTCTTTGAGAAATAAGGTTGATGACTCAAAATGACCTATTAGGTCAAAACTAAACAAATAAATTCCAGGCAATACGTGTAAATGGTAAAATGCCCCTATAACCAAATTTGGTTATAGAACTGTGGTTGAAAACTTTTCAAACTGTGGTGTAAGCTAATTGCACTCTCTGAGATCGGTCCAAAAAACCCCGGCAGAAATTGAACAGTTCTTGCTGAAAAGCACTTTTTGATTTTTACTCTCCCCCCCCCCCCCACAATTCCAAGGAAAAGTTCTAATTACTGTGTGTAACTATATGTACTTATTTATAATCAGTAAAATTGTTTATCCTGTCCGTTCCTTAGTAAATAGCATTAACCCAGATTAGCGCTTTAAATTAACTAATTTCGAGGCAGTTGCAGTTGAATTATCTCGGCTTGTATGTCTGGATGATGGGTAACTAAGGATTAAAACGCTTAATGATGGGTACTTTGTGAGGTGATTTATTGGATTTAAGAACAGACAAATAGTTATAACACCCAATAGTAGGCGTAGGGAAGTTTTATTATAGCTATATAAATCTGATTAAGATATTTAGCCATTTCGGGTTATATTGAAAAACTTAATTAACAAGAAATTTTACTCTACAGAATATTCCGAATTAGTATTATTCCAAATAAGTATTAGTAAAATAAGGCAGCGACTATTTTGCTAATACTCTAGGTCTAAAAATTTGGTGAAATCTGAAGTTTGATAGATTTCATTAAACTCTTTTCATTAGCCTATTTGAATTAGTTAAAATCCGTGTTATAGTTAGTTGAGACGTTTAGGAATTCCCATTCTCCCTATCGGAATTGCGATAGGGAGTTTCGTAATTCCCATTCGGAGTTTGGCTATAAACTTC
>JAQQPU010024345.1:0-12723 GCA_029168905.1 Artemia sp. Kazakhstan ARC1039
TTTTTCGCGAAAATTTGTATCTTTCTTTAATCCAATAACTTTTGAACCTTCAAAAGGGCATTCAAACTTTCAATTTCCGATCAATTGAGCCCTTTTCTTTGTTTTTACTACCACCCTTTCCATACAAAGCGGCCGAAAAAAAGGAAAAAACTACATAAGAGGCCCCATCGTTCAAAACTCACCTGACTCTTTTTTATTTATTTCAAACGCTCATAGCTATGTAATTCATCTTCGCTCTTATTTACAGTAATTTGAAAATCATGCATTCAAACCCTAAATCGGCAAAAGGGCCTTTTTTCTGCAGAAATGTACTGGAGCTGTAATTTTCTTAACTTGATCATTATTTAATGGCAAGCCCTTTTTTTAAGCGTATAAACCAAAATATCCTACTCACTCTCCAATATATGAACTTGGAGAAAAGCTAATTCTAGGGCTATAATGATAGAAAGGCTTAGATGGCTAGATCACATTTACCATCAATCTGTGGCAAACGAAATTCGGGCTTCCTCGAACAGGGTGGGAAGGCGTCATAAAAAAGAAAAAAAAGATTGAAAGAAAATTGGACCTTTATGGGAGGGATTAAAGGGTAAAGCTTTGAACAGATTGGGGCAGAGTAGGAGAACACGCCGCTATGTTGACGGTAGCAGCAGTTTGAACTGTCACTTACGAAGAAAATTGCGATATGACTGGAAAGGATGCCAAATTAAAAACTCCATGCAAACGCAAGGAAAAATTATGGAAGTGATTGGTTAGTTTTGTTTATTCAACTCTGAGGTGCACGTTTATTTGTTCTAAATATGGGGACTATTTTTATGTGTCACTCTAAAAGAATGCTTGACATCTATTAAATTGCGCATTTGTCAAACAGCTACCCAATGCAAAACAGATTGGAAAATAGCAAATTCGTGACTGCGCAAGAAACACCGAGATAAGGAGGTCGATTGAAACGGAGCCATCAAAGAAAATTATTGTTGGGCGACAATTTACTAGTAGCCTCATTTTTGGGTCTTTGTCACTCGTTAAAATTCAAATTAGTGCTGAGACTGCGCAGTTTCTGTCTTTTAATAGGCGTTTCCTCGTCGCGTCATTGTCAATTAAGTCTCATGTGATTATTCAGAGAAGAAAAAGAATGAACACTTCAATTATTCCATAGTCTGTAGTACAACAAGAGTTTAACGTTATTATTCCAGTTTGGGAAAGGTAAATACTTCTGAACCAATATGGTAAAATAAACAGTGTCATAAATTTCTTAGCAATGACGATGAACTTATTCCAAGTGGGTGCCTACTTTCTGCCACCAGGCATACGTCTCGAGGCACCATTTCTTCCACCAAATAGGACACATTCCGTGTCACAAGTGGCTGAATTTTTACACAGTGGCACATACCATATGGTGTAAACAATTGCTGGAAGTAGCAACCCCTCGATTTGCTCTGTTATTGCACAGATATTATTGTCAGAATTCATCATAATTCTCCCACTCTCTTAGAAGGTCTTCGTAATAAAGTAAAGGCGTTTGAATGTGGTGACGCGACTCTGACATTTTTTTTTTTTTTTTTTTTTTTTTTTTTTTATCACATCCCAGAAACACAAAAAAATTTTTAAGGAGGGAAGCGGCTTGGCATATATTTTTTTTGTAAAATAAACTTGTCTTGGATGCAACATTCAATAGATGTAGTTAGCCAGTTACTCGTGGGTGCTATTTTCTGTAGCTACAATATCCCTTAGGTTGAATCTTCTCGATAATTAAATAAAAAAGCAATTTTTTTTCAAATGAAAGTAAAGAGTGACGTTAAAACTGAAGACGAACAGAAATTATTTTGGATATGACAGGGGCTAACTCCTCGTTAACCCTTTGCACTTTATGTCAATGTTCTATAGTGGTATACTGAAAAGATTAATGAGTGCCATTAATACGCAACCAATTACCTCTGAATATATTAGAACTGAAAATTATATTGATTAGAAGAACGTTACATCAATAAACCCTTCCATTCTCGAGATATTGTGAAAAATACTTTTTTCTATTCCAATTGACAGCGACAGACTCGGAAAAATTTTAAACAAACATAATCTTTCTGTTTTTTTTTCAGAATTAAATTAAAGTTTAAAAGATTTTCAATTCTGGAAAGGACAAAACTGACCCTCTGCTGGAAAGCGGTATTTACAGAGTCCCTTGTTCCTGCGGGAAGTTTTACATTGACAGGACCCGTGAACAGCTGGGGGAGTGACTACATAAGCGCAAAATTTCAATTGATAAATCTCTGATATGTAAAAATAAAAATGATCATTTTTATTCTGCCTTGGCCCTCCACATTGTCAAGATCATTTTGTTCTTTTCGATGAGGCAACTTTAATATCCGCAGCAAATGGCTTGTCACAATCTTTCAGGGAGGCAATTGAAACTAAGAAATACATAAATAGAAATACATGAATAGTCCTTTATTTATTTTGACCTTCCTTTAAATAAAGATACTGGAGATGTTCCTATATATCCAATTTGCAATAGCTCAATTTTAAAAGATTCAAATAACACTTTTCCTAAGCTTAAATTAAGATAATATGATTAAGATCCCTTTTGATTAAAATCAGGATTAAGCTAAGTCAATCGCTAGGCAGAAATTTCTTGTTCAATCTAATAGATGAATGGTACTTTATTTATTTTGACTTGGTTGTTGTTTGTCTGACTCAGTGTCTCAATTGCTCTGTTTGAATTTACTTTAAAAGGTAAGTTTTTTCTTCTCTCTTTCTTAGCACTGAAGACGGCTTGGAGGAGGTTCTTGCCAAAATATATGCTTTTGTCGTTTTCGCTTTTTTTTTGTCCAGTGGCTGATATTACCCTCACATTCACGGTTATTTGATTACATTATTTTTTTCCTATTCTTGTTTGTCATACTTCCACCTTTCTTGCCGGTAAGCATATGAGTTTAATCTTTTATGCTACCCAAAATTTATTCTGCAACTAGAGAGGAACTATTACCCCGCAGCAACCATATCATAGGCTTAGTCCAAAAGCATCCCCGAGTGAAGATAGATTAAAAAAGTTAAAAGAGTTAAAAAATTTGGGTAGAAAGTAAAAAGAGTTAAAAAATTTGGGTTATTAAATGCACTTTTAGAGGCTTCAGGCACGCTTCCCCTACCTGGAAAAAGATCCACCGGCCCTCATTAATAATAACTGATGTGCAATTATGCATCATTAGACATAATCTACTAAGCCTGACATGAGTCATTTAGTTAAACTTCTAATATATTTCCAAATTTAGGGTTTGTTTTGTATTGAAAAGACAGATCTTTCAAAAAGGATGCGCCACCGTGCGGCATTACCACACAGTAGAGAGAATATAATAGAGAATTAATAGAGAGAATATACAGTGCATTACCGCCTCTTAAACTGGAAGTTTAGTAACCAGTAAGAACGTTTTCGGTAATATTAAATTCATCTGCTATCGCAGAGTTTTCGTTTGATAGCTTTATCGCCTCTTTTGGCCAAAACTTTTGTTTGCGCCAAAAATGGCGGAAAACACCACTTTGACATGGTAGACTCTTTTTCGTTAGTTGAAAAGCACACTAGAATTTTTAATAGATTTAAAAACAAATTAAATGAGCTTTTTCCGATTTTCTAGAATCACTGGTTCGATACGATTGCCCCTGGAAAAACAAACAAATAAAGATGCATTCTAGATCATGGGTACCAATTCATGAAAATATAAGGAGAGCCAAAATATACTTTTCAAAATCTTGATGAGGAGGGAATAATTCTGGTGTCCCTTTGATCTTTTTCAATGAAAATACTAAAAAAAAAACAACTATTTATCAATAACACACCTAAAGAAAAGAAAATATATTTGAGCTCCCCCCCCCCCAGTGTTCCCCATCAGTGTTAATAAATAAATGAAACCCAAAAGAAACAGAAATTAAAATAAGTCAAACTCAAAACGAGCAGAAATTAATCTGAGTAGGGGTCTAAAACCTAGGATTTCTAAGAGCCAGAATATAATTTGTACTTTACTGATAAAAATTCAAATGAACTTACTGAAAAAATGTGCATTGTCAGTTTAATATGCATATGCTGATTTTTATTCCTTAAAATCTTAATTAACTTTTGATTTCTTAAAGCTATAAAAGTAAAAACATGTAAAAGAATTTTTTCAATATAGTACAAATTATATTATGGCTCTTAGAAATCATAGGGTTTAGAACCCTACTCAGATTAATTTCTACTCGTTTTGAGTTTTGAAGCTTTTTGAAGCTTCTACGACAACAATTTCTATAAAAACGTTAAATGCCCTAAAGGCATAACTTGCAACCCTTGTCTTGACAGTTATGGGGGGAGGGTTGTCATCCTCAAAGGCATAGTTTCCAGACCTTTCAATTACGTTGAGCAAAAAGGCTATCTGAAAATTTTGATTGGATGTGTTTGGGGAAATGGTGAGCGTGAGAGGGGATTTATTACCCTCCAATCACTTTTGACTATTAAAAAGGGCACCACCCCTATCAATTTCAAATTGAATTAGCCCCTTTTGAAGTTTCTATGATAACATCATCTATAAGAACCTTATATGCCCCCAGGGCATAACTTACAACCCTTGCCCTCGGGGCTCTCGGGGGCTTGTCATCCTCAAATACATATTTTCCAGTTCTTTCAACTACGTTGGGCAAAATCGCTATTTCAAAACTTTGATTGAATGTGTTTAGGGAAATGGTGGGTGTGAGAGGGGGGTTAGTTACTCTCAATTCACTTTCGACTATTAAAATGGGCACTAGCCCTTTCAATTTGCAATCAAATGAGCCCTTTTTGAAGTTTCTACGACAAAACCTTCTATAAAAACCATATATGACCCTCTGGGCATAACTGACAACCCTTGCCCTGAGGGTTGTGTGTGTGTGGGGGGGGGTTGTCATCCTCAAAGACCTAATTTTCAGAACTTCCAACTACGTTGAACAAAATGAATATCTCAAAATTTCGATTGGACGTGTTTGGGGAAATCGTAGGCGTGAGAGGGGAGTTTGTTCTACAATCACCTTCGACTATTAAAAGGGGTTCCAGCCTTTTCAATTTCCGATTGAGTGAGTCCTTTTTGAAGTTGCTATGACAACTCCTTGTATAAAAACTTCATATTCCCGAAGGGCATAACTTACAACCCTTGCCCTGAGGGCTGTGGAGGGGGGGTTGTCATCCTCAAAGACCTAATTTCCATAACTTTCAACTACTTTGAAAAAAATGGCTATCACAATATTTTGATTGCATGTGTTTGGGGAAATGGTGGGCGTGAGAGGGGGGTTAGTTGCCCTCCAAAACTTTCGACTATTAAAAACTGCACTATCCATTTCAATATCCAATAGAATAAGTCCTTTTTGAAGTTTCCATGGCAACGCTTTCTATAAAACGTCATATGCCCCAGGGCATAAGTTACAGCCCTTGCCCTGAGGGCTGTGGGGGGGGGGGGAGGCTGTCATCCTTAAAGACCTAATTTCCAAAACTTTCAACCACGTTGAACAAAATGGCTATCTCAAAATTTGATTGGATGGGTTTGGGGAAAAGGTGGGCGTGAGAGGGGGGTTAGTTACCCTCCAATCACTTTTGACTATTAAAAAAAGCACTAGCCCTTTGAATTTCCAATCGAATGAGCCCTTCTTTAAGTTTATACGACAAATATTTCAATAAAAACCTTATATGCCCTCAGGGCATAACTCATAACCCTTGCCCTGAAGACTGTGGGGGGAGTTTCCTGCTCAAAGATATGATTTCCAAAACTTTCAACTACATTGAACGAAATGGCTATCTCAAAATTTTGATTGGATGTGTTTGGTAAAATGGTGGGCGTGGAAGGGATGTTAGTTGTCTTCTAGTCACTTTCGACTATTAAAAAGGACACTAGCAATTTCAATTTCCAGTCGAATGAGCCCATTTTGAAGTTTCCACGACAACTCTTTCCATGTAAACCTTATAAACCCCCAGGGCATAACTTATAGCCCTTTCCCCGAGGGCTGTGGGGGGGGGGGGCTGTCATCCTTAAAGACCTAATTTCCAAAACTTTCAACCACGTTGAACAAAATGGCTATCTCAAAATTTGATTGGATGTGTTTGGGGAAAAGGTGGGCGTGAGAGGGGGGTTAGTTGCCCTCCAATCACTTTTGACTATTAAAAAAAGCACTAGCCCTTTGATTTTCCAATCGAATGAGCCCTTCTTTAAGTTTATACGACAAAGATTTCAATAAAAACCTTATATGCCCTCAGGGCATAACTCATAACCCTTGCCCTGAAGACTGTGGGGGGAGTTTCCTGCTCAAAGATATAATTTCCAAAACTTTCAACTACATTGAACGAAATGGCTATCTCAAAATTTTGATTGGATGTTTTTGGTAAAATGGTGGGCGTGGAAGGGATGTTAGTTGTCTTCTAGTCACTTTCGACTATTAAAAAGGACACTAGCAATTTCAATTTCCAGTCGAATGAGCCCATTTTGAAGTTTCCACGACAACGCTTTCCATGTAAACCTTATAAACCCCCAGGGCATAACTTATAGCCCTTTCCCCGAGGGCTGGGGGGGGGGGGGGGGGGGTTCATCCTCAAAGACCTAATTTTCAGAACTTTCAACTGTGTTGAACAAAATGGCTATCTCAAAATTTTTATTGGACGTGTTTGGGGAAAAGGTGGGCGTGAAAGGGGGTTTAGTTGCCCTCCAATCACTTTCGACGATTATAAAGGGTACTAGCCCTTTGAATTTCCTATCGAATGAGCTTTCTTTTAAGTTTCTACGACGACGCTTTCTATAAAAATCTGATATTCCCCCAGGGCATAATTTACAACCCTTGCTCTGAGGGTTGTGGGGGAATATCCTCTTCAAAAACATAATTTCTATCTGGAAATCAACTACGCTGAACAAAATGGCTATCTCAAAATTTAGATTTGATGTGTTTGGGGACATGGTGGGCGTAGAAGGGGTGTTAGCTGCCTTCCAATCACTGTCGACTATTAAAAAGGGCACAAGGCACACCAATTTCCAATCGAATGAGCCCTTTTGAAGTTTCTAGGGCAACTCCTTCGATACGAAGTGCCCTGGTCTAAAGAAAAAAAAAATAATACATTGTGCCAACATCGTTCTTTACTTAGGCAGCGCTATTGCGCTGCCTATGATTCCAAATATATAAAATTCATTAAATTTGACTATTTTCGTCTTAAGGGATTTTGTCTAAAGGAAGCCTTGGCTTCAACACGCAGTTAGGGGAGAAGTTTTAACTGCAACCCCCTGTATTTCTGGCACAGTTTTTTTTATTTTCATATAGTTCCTCTGTTTTTCTTTTTTCGGAGGGGTAGGGGGTCTTGAGAAGTTCGTTTAGATAATGATGAAGATGAGTGAAACCAATATAAAAGGGTCTGAAGACTTTGGCTTTTCAAACAGTTTGTGGTAACGAACTGTAAGTAAGGAGCGACAATTGTAACCGTAACTCTCAAAAACGAAATTTTAAAAGATACACCAAAAGATACATCAGAAGAATCAGCTTACTATGCTGACATAGTTCATTTTGAATTTCTTTCATTGAAATGCAAGAGTTGGAATATTTCAGTAGTGTTTTGCTGTGCTTTACCTTGTCATAGTTACATTCTCTTAATTTTTCAAAGTTCATTTTGAATTTCTTTCGTGAAATGCAAGAATTGAAATATTTCAGTAGCGTGTTGTCGTGGTTTACCTTGTCACAGCTACATTCTCATGATTTTTCAAAGTTCATTTTGAATTTCTGTCGTGAAATGCAAGAGTTGGAATATTTCAGTAGTGACTTGTTGTGCTTTACCTTGTCACAGTTACATTCTCTTGATTTATCGAAGTTCATTTTGAATTTCTGTCTTGAAATGCAAGAGTTGGAAAATTGGGGTCCCAGTCCACCAGCCTGAACGGTGGAAATTCACTAGCTCAGAATTGGGGTCCTAGTCCACCAGCCTGAATGGTGGAAATCCACTAGCTCAGTATTGGGGTCTTAGTCCACCAGCCTGAATGGTGGAAATCCACTAGCTCAGTATTGGAGTCTTAGTCCACCAGCCTGAATGGTGGAAATTCACTAGCTCAGAATTAGGGTCTTTGTCCACCAGCCTGAATGGTGGAAACTCACTAGCTCAGAATTGGGATCTTAGTCCACCAGCCTGAATGGTTGAAATTCACTAGCTCAGTATTGGGGTCTCAGTCCACCAGCCTGAATAGTGGAAATTCACTAGCTCAGAATTAGGGTCTTAGTCCACCAGCCTGAATGGTGGAAATTCACTAGCTCAGAATTGGGGTCTTAGTCCACCAGCCTGAATGGTTGAAATTCATTAGCTCAGAATTGGGGTCTTAGTCAGTGTTCAGATTGGAGCATTGGGGTCCGACTATCTGGGTTTTATTTGTCAAGGCCTGA
Source organism: Artemia sp. Kazakhstan ARC1039 (assembly GCA_029168905.1). Taxonomy (NCBI): domain Eukaryota; kingdom Metazoa; phylum Arthropoda; class Branchiopoda; order Anostraca; family Artemiidae; genus Artemia; species Artemia sp. Kazakhstan ARC1039. The sequence goes on from JAQQPU010024345.1 coordinate 8,392, forward strand.
ATGCTAAGCGACGGACATGAGCTCGATTGAGACCCAATTGTGAAAATGGAAAAAAAAATATATTGTTGGTATGTGTGTAGAGTATGGCATGGTTACTGCTAGGGAAACAGTCTAACCGTTGACGGTTTTAGGTATCCATGAATAAGTTCTAAGGCAAGAATGGAAGTTGGGACAAATTTTTGGAGGTGCCCACCTCACCTGCCCAAAGTCTCAGGCAAGTGACCCTAAATTTGAAAAAGTGGATATTGGCTCAGATTTTCTAAACTGAGCTGAGACAATGAATAGATACTATTGGGAAAGTGATTGGAGACGCTGGGCATCCGTGAACAAGTGCTAAATTGAGAGAGGAATTTGGGACAATATTTGGGGGCGCCCACCCGCCAAGAGTCTCCGGCAGGTGACTCAAAAATTTAAAAAACACACAGAGACGACAGACACAAAGAGACGAATCACACACAGAGAGCACAAACACACAGAAACGACACATAGAGACGACACATGCCCAGAGACGATACACACACACAGAGTCGACGCACACAGAGAGACGAGACACACACACAGAAATGACAAACACACATAGAGACGACACACACAAAGAGACGTCACACACACACAGATACGAAACACAAATAGAGACGACGCACACATAGAGACAACACACACACACACACACAGAGACAACATCCACACAGAGACGACACACACACACAGAGACGACACACTCAAAGTGACGACTTACACATAGAGACGACACACACAAAGAGACGACAAACACACAGAGACAACACACATAGAGAGACGACACGCACACAGAGACGGCAAACACACAGAGACAACACACACACAGATACGAAACACACAAAGAGACAACACACGCACAGAGAGGACAAACACACAGAAACGACACACACACACAGAGATGACACAAACATAGAGACAATAAAGACATAGAGATGACAATCAGAATTGGGGTCTTAGTCCACCAGCCTGAATGGTGGAAATCCACTAGCTCAGTATTGGGGTCTTAGTCCACCAGCCTGAATGGTGGAAATCCACTAGCTCAGTATTGGAGTCTTAGTCCATTAGCCTGAATGGTGGAAATCCACTAGCTCAGTATTGGGGTCTCAGTCCACCAGCCTGAATGGTGGAAATTCACTAGCTCAGAATTAGGGTCTTAGTCCACCACCCTGAATGGTGGAAATTCACTAGCTCAGAATTGGGGTCTTAGTCAGTGTTCAGATTGGAGCATTGGCGTCCGACTATCTGGGCTTTATTTGTCAAGGCCTGAATGCTAAGCGACGGACATGAGCTCGATTGGGACCCCATTGTGAAAATGGAAAACAAAAAACAAAAATTTATTGTTGGTATGTGTGTAGAGCATGGCATGGTTACTGCTAGGGCAACAGTCTAACCGTTGACGGTTTTAGGTATCCATGAATAAGTTCTAAGGCAAGAATGGAAGTTGGGACAAATTTTTGGAGGTGCCCACCTCACCTGCCCAGAGTCTCAGGCAAGTGTCCCTAAATTTGAAAAAGTGAAAATTGGCTCAGATTTTCTAAACTGAGCTGAGACAATGAATAGATACTATTGGGAAAGTGATTGGAGACGCTGGGCATCCGTGAACAAGTGCTAAATTGAGAGAGGAATTTGGGACAATATTTGGGGGCGCCCACCCACCCAGAGTCTCCGGCAGGTGACTCAAAAATTTAAAAAACACACTGAGACGACAGACACAAAGAGACGAATCACACACAGAGAGGACAAACACACAGAAACGACACATAGAGACGACACATGCACAGAGACGATACACACACAGAGTCAACGCACACAGAGAGACGAGACACACACAGAAATGACAAACACACATAGAGACGACACACACAAAGAGACGTCACACACATAGAGACAACACACACACAGAGACAACATCCACACAGAGACGACACGCACACACAGAGACGACACACTCAAAGTGACGACTTACACATAGAGACGACACACACACAGAGACGACAAACACACAAAGACGACACACATAGAGAGACGACACACACACAGAGACGACAAACACACAGAGACGACTCACATAGAGAGACGACACGCACACAGAGACGACAAACACACAGAGACAACACACACACAGATACGAAACACACAAAGAGACGACACACGCACAGAGAGGACAAACACACAGAAACGACACACACACACAGAGATGACACACACTTAGAGACAATACAGACATAGAGATGACAGACACACAGATTAGAAACACCCACAGAGACGACACATGCACAGAGACGACACAAACACACAGAGTCCACTCACACACAGAGAGGACAAACACACAGAGACGACAGACACAAAGAGACGAATCACACACAGAGAGGACAAACACACGGAAACGACACATAGAGACGACACATGCACAGAGACGATACACACACAGATACGAAACACATAAGGGGGAAAATAAGGGGGAATAAAATAAGGGGGAAAGATCCCCTCGAAGTCATAGAATTTTAATGAAAATCACAACATCAGATTCAGTGTATCAAAGAACCCTACTATAGAGGTTTCAAGCTCATATCTGCAAAAATGTGGAACTTCGTATTTTTTCCCAGATGTGTGTTTATTTGTTTGTTTTTTTCCCCAGGGGTGATCATATCGACCCAGTGGGCCTATACCGTCGAGAGAGGGCTCATTGTAATGGAAATAAAAGGTTCTTGTGCCCTAAAATAATTGGAGGGCAACAAGACCACCCTCCCACGCCACCTTTTTTTCTAAAATCGTCCGATCAACATTTCGAGATAGATTTTTTATTCAGATTACTTAGGCCCAATAACCATCCCTTTCGAGATAAAGTGACCCCCTACAGCCCCTGGGAAAAAATTTTTAAGTTATAAAATTAACAGTTTGGTTTGGAACAAACTAACATTTGTAATGTTTTGTCTTATGATTGAGTAAGACCTGTTACGCGAGAGCCGCTTATTTGTTTATCCAGTGGCGGTTACAAGTTGATTCTGAATATAAACCATTCTGAACTGTGATTCTGATTTTTGATCGAGTGTTCAAATTATAATTATTCGTATCAATTTGGTACTTTAACCCGAAGAGTAATTGTTGCTGACCTATTGGCCTAAATTTCAAGTTGTTTTTGGAGCTGAGTTCGAGATTGGCGTTAGGAGTCGTTCTTGGAGCTGAGTTCGGGGTTGGCGTTTGCCGTGCCCTTGTAACGGCTAACGCTTAATGCACGTTGGCAGCTCCGTGGATAAATATTTGTTGCCTAGTGAGGTAAGCCGTTTCTTGTTTAATTATTTCTAAGATGGGACGTCGGCGTAAAGTCCAGCGTGCTGGAGCTGATGGAACTGGAGCAGTTTTAGATGTTTCGGCCACTTCTAGCGAGGAGTCCCAGTCACCATTGTTAAAGTTGTCCGAAGATTTTGTTACGATGCTGGCAATCGTGAAAGAAAACGGATCTAAGTTAGACTCTATTGATGGACGTATGAGATCTCTGGAACAAAGGGTTATATCGGTGGAAAAAGCGCAGCTTGAGTTTCACGCATCGGTTACAGAAGTTCAAGCCCGTGTAATATCAATTGAAAGCGAAACTGATAGCCTAAAAAAGCAGATAAGCGTTATCACGAGGGAAGCGATGGCACTGAGGAAAAACAATATTGATCTGGCAAGTCGGTTAATGATGTGTGAATACCAGGTATCTGACAGTAACATTATTGTTTGGAATTTGCCTTGTGACAGTAAGGAGGACGCTAGTGAAGCGTTTAAGCAAGTATGTCTGTCTGGGCTTGAAGTAAGTGAGGTTCCCAAGTTTACAGTGCTACAAAACATGAAAGACCAGAAATTTTTCAAAGTTAATGTTTTTTCCAGGGAAAAGAAAATTGATTTACTAAAAGTTAGCAAGAATTTGAAAGGGAAATCTGTGAGGAATCTGAGATATTTATATTAGTGATGATGCCGCTCTTTCTGTCCGGGAGGCACGAAAAAGTCTTTTTGAGAAGAAGGCTAAGCTAAAAGATATAGGTATTTCAGCTTGGGTGTCTAAAACCGTTCCACCTTTTCTTTATTTTGATCGTCCTAATGGTTCGCGAGCCAAATTTTGCCCTGGTGATATAATCCCGGAGCTTAATTCACCGCGCAGTGATAGCAATGCGCATCAGCGCAGTCAAATGAGGGGAAGAGGTTTACGCGGTGGTAAAGGTAGAGAAGGAGTTTAATATAGGTCCCTATTTGATATTATGGTAATCTTGTGAACGGATGGTTTGTAATCGTGTGAGTATTGTTTAGTGTCAGTTATGAAATTTAAAATAA
>JAQQPU010024346.1:587-12721 GCA_029168905.1 Artemia sp. Kazakhstan ARC1039
AAACTTTCTGTCCCTTGGCTTGAACATCAAGGGAAATATATTGGCTTGAAAATCAAGAAAATTTACTTTAACCACGTTATTCTCCCCAAACGGGATATTTTTTTTTTCTTTCTTTCTTTTCCACAGATAGCTTGGCACTGGAACATCGTAGAGGGCTGTTCAATAGCTCATCCTAAAGGAAATTAATTGGGTTAAAAATTTATAGAAACTAAAATAAACTATTTCTAAAACAGAATAAATTTTTCCACCAAAAATTGCATTTTTGATGTCTTTTCACGCTGCAGTTTTTTCAAAGATATTTGATTTTTTACATAAATGATCAATAGTGTAAATTGGAATGCTGTAAGCATCATCGTTATCATGGTTTCATTTATAGCTGAATTACAAACTAAAGAAAATTGACCCCCGATGGCCTTGAACGACCAACCTTTCGATTAACCGCCGATCGTGCTAGACACTTGCACTATAACGCCATTAATTAATACATTAAAAGACGAACATTGGAATAACAAAACATTGCACGCATCAGACTTAGTTAGCTACTGAATTGTTTGAGGTTCGTTTCTTACTATTTCAAAGAAGAAAAATCCGTAGGCTTTTTCCTGTTTGTAATCATATTACATAGAGAATAGATATGTTTAAAGTAAAGAATGAATAGAAAAACCCATAAGGAGACTAAAAATTAGTAATAACATAGTAAAGAAAGTTATATTAAAGAACGAACTATAGCCTATAGTAATTGAACTACAAAGACCACCATGCTAACTGAAAGGTGTGTATAGGAGTGTGGAGCGTTTATATAGTAAAATCATAGGCAGCGCAATCGCGCTTCCCAAGTAAAGAACGATGTTGGCACAATGTATTATTTTTTTCCTTACCAGGGCACTTCGTATTAAAGAAGTTGTCATATCAGGGTTACAGCAGTAGCTACCAACCTAGTAAGAGACGATCACGTCCAATGTTAAGAAATAAAAAAACGCATAATCATAGGCTCTCTTTGAAAGAGCGGATGCTGTTGAAAAGTCGGCTAGAAATGCTTTGGCAAAGCTTCATACTAATATCCAAAAGAAATATTGTCAGTTTAATGAAAAGCTTCCAAGGTATGGATTGGCAACTGCGGAACAGTTTATAGATGCAATGGAAAATCTTCGACAACACAGTGAATATACGGAGGTGTACTTCTTAGAAAATTCGTATATTAATTTTGGAAGGAGCAATTGCAGTTTATGTAGCAGCAATAAAAATATATCTACAAGCATACCTATCAACAGCGAAGGAAAAGCAATGTTTTTACAATAAAGAACGAGCTCAAGCCTATACTAACTGAAAATTTTTAATATAATCCGGGTTGCATATACATTAAAAGACGATCATTGGATATAATAAAGAACGACCTCTTGGCTATACTAAATTAGGTATGGCGTTGTAAGAGAAGTAGCTCTGTCTGAAGTCGTGATCCGGGTTGCAGCGGTAGCTAGCAACCTAGTAAGAGACGATCACCTCCAATGTTAAGAAATATAAAACCCCCCAACTCCTAAAAAAAGAGTCAGATCAAAACAAAAAGTACACCATTAGAACCACCTTGTCCGAATCCTCTATAAAGAAAACTTACCGCCCTTTGGCTTGAATAACAAAGAAAATATATTGGCTTGAAAATCAAGAAAATAGGCTTTTACCACGTTATTCTCCACAAACGGGATATTTTTTTCTTTTTTCTTTTTCTTTTCCACAGATAGCTTGGCACTGGAACATCGTAGAGGGTTGTTCAATAGCTCATTTTAAAGGAAATTAATTGGGTTAAAAATCTATAGTAACTAAAATAAATTATTTCTAAAAGAGAATAAATTTTTCCACCAAAAACTGCATTTTTGATGTCTTTTCACACTGCAGTCTTTCAAACATAATCGTATACCAGCGGTAAGATTTGAACCCACGCCTCCGAAGAGACTGGTGGCTAATTACATTAAAAGACGATCTTTGGAATAATAAACAATTGCATACATTGGAATTAGTTAGCTACTTGATTGTTTGAGGTTCGTCTCTTACTATTTCAAAGAAGAAAAAGCCTTAGGCTTTTTCCTGTTTGTAATCAGTTTATTATCCGGGTTGCAGCGGTAGCTAGAAACTTACATAAAGGATCTATAATAAAGAACCACCTTTTGCCTATACTAAATTTTATACGCCACTTAATTATAGTATAGGTTAGTAATTCCACAGATAGCTTGGCAATGGAACATCGTAGAGAGTTGTTTCATGGCTCATTTTTTACAATAAAGAGCGACACCTAGCCCATGTTAACTGAAACATAAATAGGGATTACGTAACTTACATCAGTATCAAGGCTGTAGAGATTGCTGAAGCCTAGTTCTTTCTTTTTTCTTTTCCGGGTTGCAGCGGTAGCTAGCAACCTAGTAAGAGACGACCACGTCCAATATTAAGAAATATAAAAACCTATAGTTCCTACAAAAGGAGTCAGATCAAAACAAAAAGTACACCATTAGAACCGCCTTGTTCGAAACCCCTGTATAGGAAACTTTCTGTCCCTTGGCTTGAACAGCAAGGGAAATAAATTGGCTTGAAAATCAAGAAAAGTGGCAGCTATTACAACATTCTGCCTAAATGGGATATTTTTTTCTCTTTTCTTTTGTATCCAGAGATAGCTTGGCACTGGAACATCGTAGAGGGTTGTTCAATAGCTCATTTTAAAGGAAATTAATTGTTATAATATAGAACGACCTCTTTCCTATATTAAACTTTGTAGGCCACTTAACTGTAGTATAGGTTAGTATTGTCCAGGTTGCAGCGGTAGCTAGCACCATCATCTGGGTTTGCAGCGGTAACTAGCGACCTAGTAAGAGACGATCACGCCCCATAGTAGAAACTAATGTAACCGATAACTCCTGAAAAAAGATTCAGATCAAAACAAAAAGTACACTTTTAGAACTGCCTTTTCCAAAACTTCTATATAGCAGACTTCCCGTCCTTTGGCTTGAATAACGAAGAAATTATATTGGCTTGAAATTCAAGAAAATTGACTTTAACCACGATATCCTCCACAAACGGTATCTTTTTTCTTTCCGCTTTTTTTTACTCCTCAGCTAGCTGGACACTGCATAGAGAGCTGTATAATGGCTCATTTTAAAGGAAATTGCTGCATCTAGTCTCTTTTGTAATTAAAAATAAAATAGTTTTTAAGTAGAATCAATTTTGTAAAAAAACTGCATTTTTGATGTATTTTGCTACTGCTGTCTTTTCAAAGATATTTGAATTTTGAATCAATCAAACAGTTCATGGCAATGAACTCTAGAGTAATAATAACTACTTGTCTCAATAGTAACTGAAACTCAAAAGAACGAAATTTTGATACCAACAGATGCATCAAAGCAAACAGTTCGTGATCACGAACTGTATCCAGGTTGCAGCGGTAGCTAACAGCCTAGGAAGAGACGATCACGCCCCATAGTAAAAACTAAAGTAACCCATAACTCCTGAAAAAAGATTCAGATCAAAACAAAAAGTACACTATTAGAACCACATTGTCCAAAACTTCGATATGGCAAACTTACCGTCATTTGGCTTGAATAAGAAACAAAATATATTCGCTTGAAAATCAAGAAAATTGACTTTAACCACCATATTCTCTACAAACGGCATCTTTTTTTCTTTCCGCTTTTTTTCTCCTCAGCTAGCTGGGCACTGAGCTAGTTGGGATAGCTGACTCTCATCCAGTTGGCTCGAGTTCGATTCCCGGTATGGGAAATATTATGATTTACATCCGATAAAATGGCGTAACGAGTCACTTTAAGCGAAAGAAAAACCAAACTAATTTTAAAATTTTTAGGTATTTTTTTGGTTTGAATTAAAAAATTAAAATTATTGCTCAGACATTATAAATATTTTTGCAGTTTGTAGTTAAATAAAATTATTATATTTAAAATTTTCAGGAATTATTGTAATTATAATATTATATAATTACCACAGGAATTATAATATTTCAGGAACATAATACGAATGCAATAATAAGCATATCCCTTATCAAAATTTAGTATTCTTAAGAGGGCTTGGCCGAGTGGTCTAAGGCGTCTGAAGTGTGGAGGTCAGATTGTCTTCAGAAGTGTAGGTTCGAATCCTATTGACCCCCCTCGTCCCCGAAAAAAAAAGTGTCTCCAATATAACAAACGTGCGTAAAATGTAATTCCAATAATGACTGCAAGGACATGGCAAGATATTAGGATTTTGTTGAGCTTTGTTTGGCTGACTTTATGCAGAATCATGAAGTTAGTAAAACCCATACATACATGCTGTTTATTTATCAAAAATTGAAGTTATCAGGCATTTTGCAGTAGGTTGCATGGGTTGTATCAAGACATATAGACAGGGAAAAGCCAAGACAGATAGTCCAAATAATTGAGAGGCAAATGTTTAAATGGCTGGGGCAGGGGGTAAATGGCAGGCGTATTTTACAGTAAGGATCATGTTCAAGATTGATCAATGATGTCATAATCGTAAGTTGTAGCCAGGTCGTCTCTTACTATTCCATTAAGAAAAAGCATATGCTTTTTCCTGTTTGTAATCCGGGTTGCAGCGGTAGCTAGCAACTTGGCAAGAGACGATCACGTCCAATGTTAAGAAATATTAAAACCCGTAACTCCTAAAAAATAGTCAAATCAAAACAAAAAGTACACCATTAGAACCACCATGTCTGAAACCCCTGTATAGGAAACTTTCTGTCATTTGACTTTAACAGCAAGGGAAATATATTGGCTTGAAAATCAAGAAAAGTGGCAGCTACTACAGCATTCTGCCTAAACGGCATCTTTTTTTTAGTAGTATATGCCCCTGTAGAACCAACTGACAGAGATACTAGTGACTCAGATGAATTTTACTTACAGTTACAGGAGCAAATAGACAGGGTTCCAGGCAGAAATATGATGTTTTCACTAGGAGATTTTAACGCCCAGGTTGGTAGAAATAGGGATAGATGGTATCCTAGCCTAGTTAAGTTTGGTGTAGGAAAAGAAAAGCAGTAATGGATACAGACTTTTGCAATTTTGTAGGTATAACAATCTAGTTATAACCAACACGGTGTTTGGTCATAAAATGTTTAATAAGTTAACATGATATCCAAATGATGGTAAGCCAGCAAACCTTATTGATTATGTTATAGTAAACTGAAGACTGGCATGATCAATACAAGATACTAGGGTATATAGGAGTGCTGTTATTGATGTTAAAAGTAAAGATCACCATCTGGTAGTGTCAAGGGTTAATTTAAAGCTCAAATTTTGGAAGGGTAACTACCTCCCAGGAAGTTATGATGTTGGTAGACTCCAGGATGAGAATTTGAGAGAAACTTTCCAGGAACAGTTGAATACTAAACTTGAGAGTTTAAAATTTGATAATGTGGAAGACGGTTAGAAGAATTTTAGAAAAACAAATTGTGAAGTTCCTGAATGTGTTGTACAGAAGAAAGCTAGGACTGCAGCTAAGAATATTAGTGAAAAAGCTTTATGTTTAATAGAAAGGAGAAAGGACTTGTACAAGAATTATCTGAATGATAGATCATATGAAAGCAAAAGGAATATAAAGAAAGTGGAGAAAGCATTAAAATATGAACTAAGGAGGTGTGAAGTGGAGGCCATGGATAAAATTGCCGAGGATCTGGAAGATGCAGCTAGACAGTATAATAGTAAAATATTATACTGGCATGTCAATAAACTGAGAGAGAGTAGTCAATCCAGACTTGGTCCAGTTAAAGATAGGAATGAGGGCACAATTGGCAATAAGGAAAGACTTAAAGAGAGATGGGCAAAACATTTCGAGGATTTACTAAACCGAGATAGAATTTCAGGAAAAGATATAGAGGAAAATGAAAAAGTTTATGATACCTTGGATGTGAAGGAAGATTTGTTTTGTGAGGAAGAATTAACGACAGTACTAAAAGGATTAAAATATAATAAGGCTCCTGGTGCTGATAGGATAGTAAATGGGTTTCTTAAATATGGCGGCTCTGAGGTTAGAAATAAGTTACTGACGATTATGAATATGATTTTTCAAGAAGGGGATGTACCAAATGATTTTAGGAAAACATTAATCAAGCCACTTTATAAGGAAGGTGATAATAGTGAGTGGGGTAATTATTGAGGCATTAGTCTGGTCTCTGTTGGTAGCAAATTACTTTGTAATATCATACTTTTAGACTGAGAGATGCTGTGACAAAGTTTTAAGAGAAGAGCAGTGCGGTTTTAGTATAATAAAGAACGACCTTTTGCCTATTCTAAATTTTATACGCCACTTAATTATAGTATAGGTTAGTAATTCCACAGATAGCTTGGCAATGGAACATCGTAGAGAGTTGTTTAATGGCTCATTTTAAAGGAAATTAATTTACAGTAAAGAACGATCTCTCATCCATAGTAACGGATATATGCTCGTTCCAGGGGTAGTATAGTAAAGAACAAACTCTTGCCCTTAATTACCTATGTCTTGACAAATTATCTGGGTAGCAGTGGTAGCTAGGAACCTAGTAAGAGTCGATCACGTCCAATGTTAAGAAATATAAAAGCCCATAACTCCTAAAAAAGAGTTAGATCAAAACAAAATCCGGGTTGCAGCGGTAGCTAGCAACCTAGTAAGAGACGATCAAGTCCAATGTTAAAAAATATAAAAACCCATAGTTCCTAAAAAAAAGGTTTACATAAAGGATCGATAACAGTTATGATAGATGGGGCCTAAGCTACTTTCAGTGGAAATAGCTGAAACCGAGTAAAGAACAAACCATGGCACATAGTAACTAAACGTTAAGATAATAAAATCAACTTTTAAATGGAAGTTTGCTACGTGACTCTTTCAAGGTCGTCTCTTACTATTCCAAATAAGAAAAATCCATGGGCTTTTTCCTGTTTTTTTCCAGATTATAAATGAATTTTTGCCAGGGGTGATCGTGTCGACCCAGAGACCCTAGAGTTTCGCGAGAGGGCTCATTCAAACCGAAACTAAAATTTCTAGTGCCTTTTTAATCAATTACATTAAAGAACGAACTTTAGTCCATAGTAACTGAAGTTATCTGGGTTGCAGCGGTAGCTAGCAGCCTAGTAAGAGACGATCACGTCCAATGTTAAGAAATATAATATAGCACTATCCTTAATCGTACAGCCAGTTTTCGATATAAGTTAAAAAGACTTCCACTAAAGCTTTTTAACCTTTAAAAAAAAATATTATAAAACCAACCTACGTTTAATAGTTTTAGATTTATTAAGTTATTACATTGAATAAAATTTTTAAAATTAATTTTTTTAATTTTTATTATATTAAGTATTATTTTCATAAATTATTATATTAAATATTATTTTATATAAATTAAATTTGTTAAATTTATTATATAATGGTTTAATATTTATAGCTTCACTAGTTTTTTTGGAAAATGTCATTTTTTAAATTGCTTCATTTCAAATAAGAATACCCAAGCGTCGAGTAAATATAACCTAACAAAAAACAAAACTAATTTAAAAATTTTCAGGTATTTTTCAGGTTTAAATTGAAAAATTAAAACTATTGCTCTGACACCATAAATATTTTTGCAGTTTGCAGTTAAAAAATACTATTTGATTTAAAATTTTCAGGAGTTATTCTAGCATCAGGTGACAAATCGAATTTTTTGTAAAATTCCCAAAAATTATTTCATTTTACATAACTATGTCTACATGCTTTTTATAATAGAAAAATCCGGGTTGCAGCGGTAGATAGCAACCTAGTAAGAGACGATCACGCCCCATAGTAAAAACTAATCCGGGTTGCAGCGGTAGCTAGCAACCTAGTAAGAGACGATCACGTCCAATGTTAAGAAATATAAAAACCCATAGTTCCTAAAAAATCCGGGTTGCAGCGGTAGCTAGCAACCTAGTAAGAGACGATCACGTCCAATGTTAAGAAATATAAAAACCCATAGTTCCTAAAAAAGGAGTCAGATCAAAGCAAAAAGTACACCATTAGAACCGCCTTATCCGAAACCCCTGTCTAGTAAAATTTCTGTCCCTTGGCTTGAACAGCAAGGGAAATATATTGGCTTGAAAATCAAGAAAAGTGGCAGCTACTACAACATTCTGCCTAAACGGGATATTTTTTCTCTTTTCTTTCTTTTCCACAGATAGCTTGGCACTGGAACACCGTAGAGAGTTGTTCAATGGCTCATTTTATACAGTAAAGAACGATCTCTCGCCCATAGTCCAGGTTGCAGTGGTAACTAGCAATTCCAATTAAGATCATGTACAAAGAAGTAATAATCTGAGGCTGTAACCATAAAATAAAAATAAATGCAATATTATAATGTTACCTGTAATTACATCAGTACAGAATCGATAATGTCATTATGCAAACTGCAAAAATATTTATGATGTCTGAGCAATAATATTAATTTTTTAATTCAAACTACAAAAATACCTGAAAACTTTAAATTTAGTTTTTTTTTGTTCGATTTAATAAACGAAAGCTTTATTTCTTCTCTCACTTCAAATTTTAATTTGTCTCCTGGAACCAAACTTTTTTTTCTCAATTTCTAAAGTGTGTATCTCTTGTGCTTTGTTTCCGTAAAAAAGAAAATCAATTTTTTAAGTTTTTTATTAGTTTTCTGTTCGATGTAATCAACGAAAGTTTTATTTCATCTCTCACTTATAAGTTTTAATAGTTTTTTCGAAACAAACTTTTTTGGCTCAACTTCTAAAGTTCTGAGCAATAATATTAAGTTTTTAATTAAAACTAGAAAAATACCTAAAAATTATCAAATTAGTTTTTTTTCGATTTAATCAACAAAAGTTTTATTTCATCTCTCACTTCAAGGTTATAATTGTCTCCTTGAACCAAAATTTTTTTGGCTCAACTTCTAAAGTGCGTATTTTTTGTGCTATATTTCCGTAGAAAGAAACTCAATTTTTATTTTATTTTAGTTTTCAGTTCATTATGTAAATTGCAGAAATATTTATGGTATCCGAGCAATAATTTTTTTTTTCAAACTAGAAAAATACCTGAAAATTTTAAAATTAGTTTTGTTTTTCATTATAACTTAGTAAGAGACGAACACATGCCATAGTAACAAAACAATAGCCAATAACTCCAGATAATAGCATAACTTTTTTATAATGCTATAGAAAAACCAAAAACTCTAAGATCATTTAGTTTTCAGTTCAGAATCTCTAATGTTTTTATGTAAATTGCAAAAATATTTATAGTGTCTAAATAACAACTTAATTTTTTGAATTGAAAGTAGAAAAATTACCAAACATTTTGAAACTAGTTTGAATATATTACTATTTTAAGTGACTTGTTACGTCATTCTATCAGTTAAATCCGGGTTGCAGCGGTAGCTATTACAATAAAGAAGGACACCTAGCCCATGTTAACTGAAACATAAATAGGGATTATGTCATTTCCATCAGTATCATGGCTGCAGAGGTGTCCGAAACCTAGTAAAGAACAAACCATTACAGTAAAGAACATTTCATGTTAAAGATTGATTATTGATGACATAATCCGGGTTGCAGCGGTAGCTAGCAACCTAGTAAGAGACGATCACGTCCAATGTTAAGAAATATAAAAACCCCTAACTCCTAAACTACATTAAAAGATGATCATTGGAATAACAAACAATTGCATTCATGGGAATTAGTTAGCTACTTGATTGTTTGAGGTTCGTCTCTTACTATTTCAAAGAAGAAAAAGCCTTAGGCTTTTTCCTGTTTGTAATCAGTTTGTTTGTAGTAAAGTTATTAATAAGGGATAATCACGTCCCATAGTAATTTTTATCCGGGTTTCAGCGATAGCTTTCAGCCGAGTAAGAGACGATCACGTCCAATGCTAAGAATCATAATAGTCCATAACTCCTAAGAATAGAATCAGATAAAAAAAGGACACCATTAAAACTGCCTTGTCTGAAACCCCTATACAGGAAACTTACCGTCCATTGTCTTATTTTAACAAGGGATTACAACAATTCAAAAACCTTAAAAAAAAACCCAAGTTTGAGCCTAGTAGAAATCGTTGGTAGAAAATAGCTTGGCAGAGATAGCTTGGCACTGGAACATCGTAGAGAGTTGTTCAATGGCTCATTTTAAAGGAAATTAATTGAGTTAAAATTACAGTAAAGAACGATCTCTCGCCAATAGTAACTGATATACGACTTACAATCGGAGACTTGATCCGGGTTGCAGCGGTAGCTAGCAACATAGTAAGAGACGATCACGTCCAATGTTAAGAAATATAAAAACCCATAACTCCTAAAAAAGGAGTCAGATCAAAAAAAAATGTACACCTTTAGAACCGCCTTGTCCGAAATCCCTCTATAGGAAACTTTCTGTCCCTTGGCATTAACAGCAAAGGAAATATATTGGCTTGAAATTCAAGAAAAGTGTCAGCTACTACAAAATTCTGCCTAAACGGGATATTTTTTTTTCTTTTCCACTGATAGATTGGCACTGGAACATCGTAGAGGGTTGTTCAATGGCTCATTTTAAAGGAAATGAATTGGGTTAAAAATCTTTAGTAACTAAAAAAAATTATTTCTAAGAGAGAATAAATTTTTCCACTAAAAACTGCATTTTTGATGTCTTTTCATACTGCAGTCTTTTCAAAGATATTTGATTTTTGTACATAAATTACATAAAGGATCGATACTGTAAATTGGAATGTTCTAAGCATCATCGTTATCATGGTTTTATTTATAGCTGAATTACAAACTAAAAGAAATCAACCCCTGGTGACCTTGAACCACCAACCTTTCGATTAACGGCCGATCGTGCTAGACACTTGCACTATTACGCCATTAACTAGAAAGACGATCATTGGAATAACAAAACATTGCATACATCAGACTTAGTTAGCTACTTAATTGTTTGAGGTTCGTCTCTTACTTATTCAAAGAAGAAATAGTCGTAGGCTTTTTCCTGTTTGTAATCATATATTATAAAACGAACAGCTGTTTCAACTGATGTAATCATAAAGTTTTACTATAAAGTCATTTATGGTTGTAACATCCGGGTTGCAGCGGTAGCTACCAGCCCAGTAAGAGACGATCACGTCCAATGTTAAGAAATACAAAAACCCATAACTCCTAAAAAAGATCAAAGCAAAAAGTCAGTTCAAAACAAAAAGTACACCATTAGAACCGCGTTGTCCGAAACCCCTGTATAGTAAACTTTCTCTTATTTGGCTTGAACAGCAAGGGAAATATATAGGCTTGAAAATCAAGAAAAGTGGCGGTTACTACAACATTCTGCCTAAACGGCATATTGTTTTCTTTCTCTTTTTTTTTCTTTTCCATATATAGCCTGGCACTGGAACATCGTAGAGAGTTGTTCATTGGCTCATTTTAAAGGAAATTAATTGGGTTAAAAATCTTTTCTAACTAAAATAAATTATTTCTAAAAGAGAATATATTTTAACACTAAAAACTGCATTTTTTATGTCTTTTCATACTGCAGTCTTTTCATCCGGGTTGCAGCGGTAGCTAGCAACCTAGTGAGAGACGATCACGTCCAATTTTAAGAAATATAAAAACCTATAACTCCTAAAAACAAGTCAGATCAAAACAAAAAGTATACCATTAGAACTGCCTTGTCCAAAACCCCTATGTAGGAAACTTTCTGTCATTTGGCTTGAAAAGCAATGGAAATATATTGGCTAGAAAATCAAGGAAACTGGCAGCTAATGCAGCATTCTACCTAATCCGGGTTGCAGCGGTAGCTAGCAACCTAGTAAGAGACGATCACGTCCAATGTTAAGAAATATAAAAACCCATAGTTCCTAAAAAAGGAGTCAGATCAAAACAAAAAGTACACCATTAGAACCGCCTTGTCCGAAACCCCTGTATAGGAAACTTTCTGTCCCTTGGCTTGAAGAGAAAGGGAAATATATTGGCTTGAAAATCAAGAAAAGTGGCAGCTACTACAACATTCTTCCTAAACGGGATATTTTTTTCTTTTTTTCTTTGTTTCCAGAGATAGCTTGGCACTGGAACATCGTAGAGGGTTGTTCAATAGCTCATTTTAAAGGAAATTAATTGGGTTAAAAATCTATAGTAACTAAAATAAATTATTTCTAAAAGAGAATAAATTTTTCCACCAAAAACTGCATTTTTGATGTCT
>JAQQPU010024348.1:0-12720 GCA_029168905.1 Artemia sp. Kazakhstan ARC1039
TCATTTCTGACAAAAATGATTATTATATTCATAATGAGCAAAAAAAAGGCATTGAGTGGTATGTATATTTTATTTGTTAGTCAATAACATGAACTCCAAAAATTTACCTTTTTGCAAAGTAACATAGCCAACAAACAAAATGAGGTATGCCCAAAATGATATATTGCTAAATTCAGTTAATAGAGAACATATTAGGCTATTAGGGCTAGCATATATGTGAGACAATCAGGGGAGAAATTGGATGCTTTGTCAAAAGGTCATCATAATGTTTGGAAAGAATATCAAATAAGGAACCTGATGGTTCTCTTTTTATTAGCCTAGCATATTTCCTTTAGAGAATTTAAGAGCTTAGCCTACATCTGGACTTATTTCTTAAGCTTCATAGTCTACCTGTCAATGATTTGTTTTATGTGTACAAATGATATTATTCCAAGTGTAGCAGCAATTGCTGAACCCAACGTTATTTTTGAGGCCAGAGACATTATTTTTATAAGAATTGATCCCCAGTGAGCTACAGCATTCTGCTTATTTAAAATATTTGCAACCAAGTCTGCCAAGCTTTTCCGAAGCAAAGTGTAAAAAATTTGAAAATGGGACACTTTCAAAGCTGTTGGTCAAAAATGTTGGTGGTTTCTTCCTCAATGGCACAATTGCAATATGCTTATATAATAGAGGGTCAAATTTTACTTTAGCTACTTTTGGCTATCTTGGAATGGGGTCAGGTTAGGAAAATGAAACTTTCAGGGATGGGTCTACAGGCCAAAGTATGTCCCGGGAAGGTAATTTGAAGTACCTACCTCCATTCACTTCTATAACTCACAGATTTTTAAAGGTCATCAAAGGTCAGGGCCCTCTAGAGGGAGAAGGAGTGGAGGTAGGTACTTCAAAATACCTTCCCGGGACGTACTTTAGCCTGAAAGTATGAAAGTTCCGACCCATCCCTGAAAGTTTCATTTTCCTAACCTAAACCCTTTCCAAGATAGTCAAAAGTAACTAAAGTAGAATTTTACTCACCCCCTAATGTGCGTCTGACCCTTATTGTTCATGGTTTGCCGAAAGAAGAGCCCAATAAAAAGTTTAATTTAGCGTGATGAAAATAGTTAAAGAAACGCTGGGTGTAACTAGCTAATTATCAATAAAAGAAGCTTCAGAATTACTTCAAGTGCGGGTAATATAACAAACAAGCGTATCAAGCAAAATAATCGGCACAAGGAGTCCCCCATATTTGTTTCATTAAACTCAGAGAGTGATGTCCAGGTGATAATGAACAATGTTAATAAGCTAAAAGATAGTGTGATAGTAATTTCTACGGACCTACCCCCTGCTCTTAATCTCATTTGAAACTACCTACTCTTGAAAGCAAGAGAAATAAAAGAGTCGCATCTTATCGTCTCATCTTGAATCCGTTATGAGGTTATTAATGTGCGGCTACAAGTTCTTCCACTTGGGTAAAGATTAATTTGCTCGTTAATATTATTAGTGCGGACAATTATTTATTGTGTTTGTTTATAGATGAAATATCCGTGATCGAGGAATGGAACAAGTTCATTTTCATTGAATTGTGTCATGAATTGAAAAATGACCAAGAGTCAATATTGGTATTATTCTTTCCTGTCTATTTACGTTGTTCTTTTTTTTTGTTTACTCTGTATTTTCTTTTGGTTTTAATGTGTTCTTTTTCTTTGTGTTCTTGTGTTTCTTTTTTCTTTTACCATTTTTCTTCTGTTCTCCATGGGCCTAAAAATCAGGTTCTGTTTTTGCATTGTCTATTCCTTTCAGTTGAAGATCTGATGTTTCACGCGTCGTGCCGTTCTCATCCATTTACATGTTTTATTAATGGTTTATCACCGCCTCACTGCAGAATCCCACCAGACAACTTAGTAAGTGGAAATGATTGCACTTAATTTTTCTGGTGATGGGACATCGAGAAGGTTGGAATATTTTGAAAGGGACCCATTAGATTTATTAAAAAATTCGGCTGATTGTGGTTTTTCGGATAATTATTATGCTATTTCTATTAGCTCCCTCTCAGTTAACTAGTATTTACTCCCTAATGAGATTAATGGGCGTGTTTATTTTAGTAGTATAAGTCTGGCAAGTTTAAACTGTTGTGAGCTGATGAGCAGCTTAGGGCCATTTATCTTTATTCCTTACCTACCACCGATTGGATATATTAGGAGGTTGTGAAACTTTTTTAGATGAGTCAACGAGTAATTTAGCGAATATTAATGGTTATAATTTTTTCTAAGACTAGGAATGCTAGATCGAGAGGAGGCCTTTTTTTATTCATTGGTGATATTTTTTGTAGAATTGCTTCAGATTTTGGTTCTAGGCATGAAAAAAAGGTGCTTGAATTCCTTGTTGTTGAGCTTTATTTCTGGCCTGATAAAGTTCTTTCTTGCTTGTTCTATAGACCACCTAGTTCTGCATTGCAACATTTTATAAATAGGTTAGATATATTTTTTCTCTGTCACAATTGATCGGAGTCGGTAGATTATGTTAATTGAGGATTTTAATATTGATATCAGTAATGCTAGTCATTCTCATTCATCGACATATTATTCACTTTTGGCTTTTGATTTTTTGACACTTTGGCTTTCGCTGGGCCTTCTCCCAGTTTGCTCTGATCCAACTCAAGTTGTAAGCTCGACAGCAACGATATTCGACAACATTTTCGTTAATATTGAATTTGACTTATGTAATGTTATTGTCAAAGACATGTCAGACCACTTTATCTTTCTGATGGGAATGCATACATTATTTTATACAAGAATTCATCAAAGCACTGAATCTGGCTTGTCCCATGGCTTCAACCCGTTTAAGACGTTACAATAGACCCACAAATTTGTGGATTACAGTATGACTACTAAGCTGAATCCAATCAAAGAACAGGCTATGTAAAGAATATTTGTCTCATCCAGATGAGAAAAATCAAGCTTCTTTTAAATCTTACGAGAATTGCTTAACAAAAGCTCTATGGTCTGCTAAACAGCAATACTATTTGAAGGTATTCAATAATGAGCATGCATCTCCTAAAAAAGTGTGATCATTAATAAATGACTGTATCGGCATAGAAGAGGAATTCTTTTCCGGATGAGAAGATGACCCCAGATGGTAATACAGTTGTTAAAGGAAAAATTAATGTTGCTAACCTGCTCAACACTCACATCGCCAAAACAGGTGAAAAGACGTCGGAAGAGGCATCCTAAAATTTAGCACAAAATTCTAGTAACTTCAAAAGTTTTTTAGCTCCTTCTACTGACCGATCTATGTTCCTCACCCCACTCTCATCTGCTGAATTGATGATGGTACCTCATCAACTCAAAAATGGACAATCGGAAGGAACTGACGGATCTTCTACGAATTTACTTAAATCTATTATGCTTAGTATAGTTAATTTTCTTTTGAATATAATTAATCTTTGTTTCAAGAATGGTGTCGTTTCATCTAGCAAGAAGTCCATCTGTGTCATTGCACTAGATAAAGGGGAAAATTTGAGTGACCCGTATAACTATAGGCCTATATCTAAAACATCTGATTTTGGAAAGATTATTGTATGTTAGAATTGTTAATTTCTGTGAAGAGAAGTTCCTTGAAGAGAGTTTTTTTTAGTAAGTCCCAGTTCGGGTTTTGCAAAGACCATTCTACAGAACATGCTTTTTCGCAGTAACCCAGTTTACACATGATGCGTTGGATAAGGATGAAATTCCACCTACTATATTTGTGGATATACGTAAAGCGTTGGAAACTATAAGCCATATACTTTAAAATGAAAAATTGTCAAATTGATGCATACGGGGTCAGACTAATGTGTTAATAATGTCATATTTAAAAGACAGAATTCATTGTATTGACGGGAGTAATGTTAAAATTATTGTCTTCAAATCAGTCACACGATGTTGGGGTACCCCAAGGTTCGATTTTAGGCCCTCTGTTGCTTCTAATTTATGTTAATGATATTATTAATCCAATTGCGGACCTAGGGCGGATTGCACTATTCGCTGATGGCACAGCCTGTATTGTGTCTGGAGTTGATGAGGATAGTGTAAAACATAAGTTAACTGTTGCATTTGATACATTAGTAGCATGGTTTACGGCAAATAGGCTAGCTTTGAACACTTCAAAAGCTAAATTTATAGTATATTCTCGTGCATCACAAGCCCTTCCAGGTCTTAAGCTGATTAAGTCTTCTGTGTAAAGTACAGGGATATCACGTGTTGATTTATTTTGTTATCTTGGTATACTGGTTGACTCGAATTTAAGTTGGAAGCCACGTATTAATAGTCTGAAATTGAAGCTTGGAAGGAACACAGGTATTATGCACCATATGAACTTCGTTTTGCCTCTGGAAACTATACTTTGTATTTATTTTGCTCTTATTCATTCTTACCTAAATTACTGTCCACTTATTTACTTGAATACTTTTATATCCCATTATATTCTACTCCGAAGACAACAAAATAAGGTGCTTCGTATTTTAAAAAGCTTTTTTCCGTCTCCAGCGTCTCTTCCAAGTAAGTCCTCTAGAAAGAGCTTATATTCTTTATTGAATATTCTTTTTGGGCGGGCAGTTACTTTTCATTTGTTAGTATCCAAAGTTGAGCACAATCTCCTGACACTACCTAGCTACTTCTTTTCTTTTGATTTGTTTCCCATTGCTGTAATATCTTTGCACTTAACTCGCCATGCACGCAAACTACACCAACCATTTATAATTTCAGAGAGGTCCTGTTTTTCTCTAAGAAATAGTGTGGCTGTTGTAAGGAACCAGTACAAGTCTGCCTTTGATTTCAATTTTTTGTTAGGAATTTCAAGAAATAAGTCAAAGTCCTTCCTTTAGGATAGTTTTTAGTTATTCTATTTATATATTTTTTATTATTATTAATTTGATGTCTTGTTTTTGGGTCCTTTTCTCGAGTCTTCATTTTCCTCTTGTTGTCCCATTGTTGGTTGAAAAAATTGTCTCTGTTTATTATTTTTTTTCTCTGTCTTCTTTCTTTGATTGATCATCCTTATATTTCGGTATTTGTTACTTTAGTTGTTTTATCTGAGCAAAACGAGTTTGTCTCTCTGCCATTAATATGCTAAGTATTGGAATACTTAGTATATAATATATATATATTTATGGTTGAAAAATAAATGAACCTGAGCCTGAATGATTGGAATATCTTCAGTTAAGGTCTCTCGCGTTTTTTTTTTTCTTTTTTGGTGGCTCCAGTTCTCATCGGTCCTTTTTAAGGCAAATAAGGCGTTTTTGAAGCAACGTTTTCAGATAAAGCCCAATCTGATCAACTTAAAGCTGCTTACACTTGGCCGACTCAGTCTGAAAAACCAAAGATGAAGCCATGGTGCAACACTAGTAGAGTCTGCCACCTATCCACCGACACAACATTTTGAGAAACCATTTGCTTGACATGCATAACACAAAATCAACGGATCTCCCTTTCAGACAGTTTCTCAACTTACTTTTTGTATTTATCAGATGGTAAAATTACCTTGAACGCTGGCATTTAAATAAGGTAAAGGGCTTATGTTCAACGAAAAACTGAATACTTCGGAAAAACTAAAATTTAAATTGACTTGATTCGCGATATATTTTGGCAAACAATTTATATTTTTGTAGGAAATTAAAATTGCGTTCGGTACATTGGTTCTGAAGAAACACTCAAGGAAATGTGCTAAATATATATTTGCACTTCAGATCCAATAAAGCTAAATTAATGAAAATATCTAAAATCAATTTGATAAGCATGATACTTGTTTTGAATAAATGGTAAAGGGCAAAGCAAAGCCTAACCTTAATAAAGAAAGTTGATTAACGATTCCACATCAAAGGAAGAGAAACCGCTATGAATTAATAAATGAACCATATTTACAACAAAAACATCAATAAATAAACAAGTGAAACTAATAAAAAAATATCAATAAAACTAAAATTATTCCAACTGACGTTTCCATTCAGGTCAAACATCAACTGGACGGAAATTACCGCAAATTAGATACAAAGGGCTGGGCACACGTAGCTGATTTCGGGAACTGATTTCCAAATCAGCGCCGATTTAAAAGAAATCTGTGTCGATTTGAGCTTGAAAAATTTCTAGTTTTGGTGCCGATTTACAAATCAGCGCAATTTTCATCATGATCATCACAAAAAATAGGGATACAAATAAATATTCAGCCAGAGATGTCTGTGGCGATAGACCCCACTACTGAGCTGAGAACTAAACTGAAAACTAAGCTAAGATCAATCATGCAACTATTAATAAACTCCAGTTGACTATTTGTGCCCATGATTTTTGTTTTGAAAATGTCGCGCAATAATCTTTTCTTTCAACAAATTTTTCTTACCACTATCGTTTGTCCACTGAGCTGCAGCTGAAATTGGTTCCCAGAATCAGCTACAAGGTCCCAGCCCTTAAGAGGATATTTTCTCAACTTCCCTCTCTGCTAGATTGACGGTTGTTATTTACTGAACAATATACAAAAGAGAAAACTAAATGAGTTACTTAAAAAATTACTATTTACCGTCTCAAAATTTTATTTGAAAGGTTAATCTACCCATTGTTATTCAGCTAATATTTAAGAAAAATGAACAAGTCACGAAAACGGGACAAAACTCTTACGTAGAAACGTTAAAATCGTAAAGCGCTAGTCATTATTCTCCTTGACCACACTGCCTTTTCTATGACGAAATCAATAAGAATTCCAAATAGGGATAGGTCCTTTTATTAGAAAGTGAACCGAAAATAAAAAACAAAGACTCTAAATATTTCGATGACACAGTCGGTCATCATCATCAGTAAAGTTACTAACTTATCAAAATTAAAACAAACTGCTTTTATACTAAACAAAATAATCACTTCCGGGTCAAAGCAAGTTACCGGTCCATTGACTTAAAATGTTCACTAACTGTTATTGAATTTTTTAATACTGCGTTGAGTAAAGGTGGTACAAGTTTCTTCGAAATTGCAGGTCAAAGGAGGTTACCGGTTCATTGACTTAGAAAGTTCACTAACTGTTCTTGAATCTTGTAATACTGCGTTGAATACTCTTCTAATTAAAAATGAAATAATGCTGAATTTACAGGTGCTAAATTTATGATTTTATTCTTCTAATAGCAAATGAAATTTTGCTGATTCTGAAGTTGGTCTGTCATCCCCATATATACGACGTTACTATTATTCCCCATGACTACACTGCCTTTTCTATGACGAAATCAATGAGAATTCCAAATAGGGATAGGTCCTTTTATTAGACAGTGAACCGAAAATATAAAACAAAGACTCTAAATATTTCGATGACACAGTCGGTCATCATCATCAGTAGAGTTACTAACTTATCAAAATTAAAACAAACTGCTTTTATACTAAACAAAATAATCACTTCCGGGTCAAAGCAAGTTACCGGTCCATTGACTTAAAATGTTCACTAACTGTTATTGAATTTTTTAATACTGCGTTGAGTAAAGGTGGTATTTTTCTAAAGAAAAGAGTGAGAATTATCATTAACAAGAGATTGATAGAAAAAGTGCTAAAAAAAATATCTCTTTTGAAAAAGGGTTCTTTTTGTATCCTGAATTATCCCGGCGTAAACAAGTGGAGAAAAGGGTAAAAAAAAGCATAAAACTGCTCTTTTGGCAGGCCTCTTTGTGAATGCAAAACTTGCAGTGCTGTTTTCTACTCGCCATCTACATAAAAATATTAGCGGTGGATTTAATTTAAAAAATCATGACTAGGCAAAGTAGATTAACGGAGTTTATAAAACGTAGCAATAGTACCACCACAGTAATGTATTTCTATTGGCCATGCTAATTTCTTGGGTAAATTTTTTTTTGTTCAAATTATTGACTTCCGAATAAAGAAAACATACCACTCAATGTCTTTTCTTATGCTCTTTCCAAATATAGGCCTAATAATTACTTTTGCTGCAAATGAATTTTACCCCCACCCCTATATATACATCAGGATTCAGGGTATAGGCTATATTTGCAAATTAGGTTTATATATTTTCACATTAGGGGGGGGGGGGTTAAAGTTTAAATTAACTCTCATTTGCATCAGAAATATATTTACCCCTCCCCCCTAATGCACAAGTATATACCCTGATATGGTATATATAGTGGCAGAGGTAAAATTCCTTTGCAGCAAAAGTGATTATTATATTTGGAAAGAGCATAAAAAAGGCATTGAGTGGTATGTTTGCTTTATTTGTAAGTCAATAATATGAACAACAAAAATTTACCCTTTCTTATGGTATAAACTCTAAAAAAAACTTTATGTCTTTTCTTGTGTATGCAAACTAGCCTATCTATATTTAGCTTGCTTATAATACCTTAATTTGCATTCAAAACCAGATTGAGGTACTCTGCTTTAAAATTAGCCTACTCTTAAGTGTAGTCTTAAGCCTATTTTAGCCTACTCTTAGGTATCCTTCTCTTAAGTGTTTATAGCCTAACAATATGAGCTTCCAATATGAATAGCCTAACAATATATAGCCTACTCTTAGGTATCCTTCTCTTAAGTGTTTATAGCCTAACAATATGAGCTTCCAATATGAATAGCCTAACAATATGAGCTTGGCATAATTCTAGTATAGGAGCTTTTGTTCATCTTGGAAAGTAGTTTATTTATATTAATAGAACTCTCAGGAATGAATCCATAATCTTAATGATCTCCTAGGAAGTGGTTTTGAAGTACTCTGTTCCTTTCCCCTAAAAAATGGTACTGACTTTTGGTGACCTTTTATAATCTGTGTTATAACAGTGAAACCTCACAAAATAGATCTTCTGCAAAGTGTAAATAAAGCCAATTAAGGTAAATTAAGATAAACAGAAGTTAAAAAAGGGGACATGCTCTCCAAAAGGAATTTTTTTTGACAATCCTCTTGGATTAGTTTATATTACTGATCTTTGAATAAGGTGATACCTTTTTCTCTTATTTTTGGATGTATTAAAGGGTTAAAAACAATAATTGTTACTTCATCATATGAAGAAAAATTGTAATTAGCACATTTCAACTTCTAGTGTATTCCACTGCACTCATGTGCAAATATATAACCCAAGTTATATATTTCCTATGTGTTTTCTGGTTCTCAATTTTTCCAAAGTGAGTTTAATTTACAATTAAACTGGTTTAAACAGGAGTGGTGCTAACAGCAGTTTATAAATAGTATCTAAAATAAGAGATTATCATCTTTGACAGTCCATAAAGGGTTTAAAATTGAATTTTCAAGCAAAGCAATTATTATATTCAGAAAGAGCATAAAAAATACATTGAGTGGTATGTTCACCTTATTTGTAGGTCAGTAATATAAACTGCTCCAAATTTACTATAATTGCTACCTTTGCAATACCCTTCTCCCCTCTAATATGGCCAGATATAGCCCTAAGCTATATACAGAGCCTTGCCAATTTTTTTAAACTATATTGTTTGGCATGATAAACAATATGTTGATTAGAAATAAGTACGAAAATGCAAGCTAACTAAATTGGCAAAGTCATGCTGTCTATGTAGTCAAGGAGTTTGCTCTTGAGTCTTGATTTTGTTCTTGAATCTATCCCTTATATTTTGTTTTATATTCTGGGTTTTAAAATACTTTCCAGTTTCAAAATTTGGTAGCTTCTTAGGTAATCATTTAGATGAGGTAATTTTGTCTATTTTGGAAGTAGTTGACTTAGGTGAATATATTTTTTCTGGAATAAATCCTGAACCTCACTGATTAGTGAATTTTTAGATGATTCCATTACTTACATAGAGATAAGATAAGCACTCTACTCAATGCCTTTCTTATTATTTTTTTTTTATACAAACATATTGATCATTTCACTTGCAAATCTAATTTCAAGCTCTCAAATAGACCAAAAAGTGTCACCCAATTCCTCTCACTCAGTAGTGACAATAGAACTTGTAGCTTACCTTTACATTCCTTATTTTATGCTGATTTTTATTATAATAGTCATTACTCAAACATTACACCCTCCCCTGTGATGATTCATTATACAGTCCAAAAAATTTATAGGCCTTCATTGTGCATCATTTCATGTTGCACCATTTGGGTCTTTGTTAAAACAGGATTGGCTAAATTGATTTCATAGAACCTGTGAAAACAATTATGTCTCAGTGATTATAATGGAATTGTCAAACAGTTTCTGGCAATGAACTGTAAGTAAGGAGCAAACTGGCTCAATAGTAACCAAAACTCTAAAAGAACAGAATTTGGAAACAAATAGATACATCAAAAGAATTGGATTTTAATGCTGATTTTAAATATATAAGTTTCATCAAGTTTAGATTTGCCCATCAAAATTATGAGCCTGAGAAATTTGCCATATTTTCAAAAAAAAGGGAGAAACACCCCCTTAAAGTCATAGAATCTTAATGAAAATCCCACAATCAGATTCAGTGTATCAGAAAACCATACTTTAGAGGTTTCAAGCTCCTATCTGCACAAATGGGGAATTTTGTATTTTTTGCCAGAAGAAAGATCACAGATGTGTGTTCATTTTATTTTTTTCCCCAGGGGTGATTGTATTGACCCTGTGGTCCTAGAATTTCACGAGTGGACTCATTTGAATGGAAATAGAGTTCTAGTGGCCTTTTTAAGTGACCAAAAAATTGGAGGGCAACTAGGCCCCCTCCCACACTCATTTTTTCCTGAGTCAGTGGATCAAAATTTTGAGATAGCCCTTTTGTTCAGCATAATAGAAATATCTAATAACCATGTCTTTGAGGATCACTTAATCTCCAACAGTCACCAGGAAAAGGGCTGCAAGTTGTGAACTTTGGGCATTGTTCACATATAGTATTGGTTATTGTAAGTATACAGATGTTTTCAGGGGAGTATTTTTTTTGTGGTGGGGGGGGAGGGGGATTGGGTTTCGTGGGAGGATCTTTTCATGGAGTGGTTTTTCATGGGGGAAGAGAATTTTCATGAAGAAAATTCCAATGGATTTTCCAGCATTATTTAAAAAACAATCAGAAATTAAATATAAAAAACAAGTTATTTCAACTGAAAGTAAGGAGTAACATTAAACCTTAAAACAAACAGAAATTATCACATATATGAGGGGGTTTGTCCCCTCCTCAATACCTCACTCTTTACACTAAATTATTCTTAGTAATTTCAAAAGAGCTATTTATTCTAATTAAACAGCATTTGTGATTCAGGGGTCATTCTTAAATAATTGGAACAAAATTTTACTTTTAGTATAAAGAGCAAGGTATTGACAAGGAGGTGAACCCCCTCATATTACGTATATGAGAAAGTTCACCCCATCATCAATACCTCACTCATTATGCTAAAGTTCGAATTTTGTTAAATAAGGGCTGATATAAGCAATAGTTTGTTTGTGTTATTTTTCAGCTAATCTTAGCATTTAGTTTTACCTTGGAATTTTTATTAACTATGATTTTTGTGATAAAAAAACCAAAGATATTGTATGTCTTTGGCTTGTGGTTGTTATTAAATAAAAAAAACAAGTTTTTTTCAAACTGAAAGTAAGGAATAACATTAAAACTTAAACAAACATAAATTATTATGTATATCTTTTAAATATCTTTTCTTTCATTCATTTCAGTGATTTGAGAATTGCTCAACTTGTGACTTTCATTTTCATAAAAATAGTTTTGACCTCTTTGGGTGTTTTGTTACTATTTACATTACTATATTACTAATTTATTTACAAAATCAGTTCTACAAATTTAACTAATTTAAGTTACATGAAAGAATCTTACCATGGAGATAGTTTCTTGTGGGGGAAGGGAATTTTCCATGGACAAAAGCTGGTTTTCCATACATTATTTAATACAATCAGTAATTAAATAAAAAACAAGTTTTTTCAACTGAAAGTAAGAAGCAACATTAAAACCTAACAGGAACAGAAAGTATTATGTATATGACATGTGCTGCCTCTCCTCAATAGCTTGCTCTTACACTAAAGTTTCTTTTTTAACTTGTAAAAGAGGTTATTATTCTAATTTAACAGCCTTTGTGATTCAGGAGTCATTCTTAAACAACTGGAAAAAAATCAAACTTCGGTTATTATAAGGTTATTAAAACTTAGGTTAGTATAACTTTATGAAAAAAATCAAATATTATTAATAAAATCAGATGTATTTTAAATGTGGATATTTGTATTTCTGAAAACTAAAACCCAACTTTATTAAAAAAAAATCAAATATTATTAATAAAAATAACAGGTATTTTAAACGTGGGTGTTCCTATTTCTGAAAAATAAAACCCAACTTTATTAAAAAATCAAATAGACAGCTAGAACCCAACTTTATTAAAGAATCAAATATTATTAATAAAGATTCCATGTATTTTAAACGTGGGCGTTTTTATTTCGGAAAACTGAAACCCAACTTTATGAAAATATCAAATATTATTAATAAAATCAGGTGTACTTTAAATGTGGATGTTCTTCTTTCCAAAAACTGAAACCCAATTTTATTTATAAAAAAATCAAATATTATTGATAAAATCAGATGTATTTAAATGTGGATGTTCTTATTTCTGAAAACTAAAACCCCACTTTATTAAAAAACAAATATTATTAATAAAATCAGATATATTTTTAAGGCAGATGTTCCTATTTCCGAAAACTATAACCCAACTTTATTTAAATAAAAAACAAATATTATTATTAAAATCATGTGTATTTTAAATGTGGATGTTCTTATTTGTGAAAACTAAAACCCAACTTTATTAAAATATCAAATA
>JAQQPU010024349.1:0-12720 GCA_029168905.1 Artemia sp. Kazakhstan ARC1039
GGGACAAAAAATCAGCGGGTAACAAGTTCTGTAAACGAAACCAGCACACAACAAGTTCCATGAACAAAATAGGTTTCATGATGAGAAAAAGCAGTGTAGATGCTTCACGAAGAGAAAAAATCAGCATGAAACAAGTTTCACAAACAAAAATCAGCATGCAACAAGCTCCATGGAAAAAAAACAACACGTAACAAGTTCTTTGAACAAAATCAATTTCACAATTAGAAAATCAATGTGCGTGCTTCAGGAAGAGAAAAACAATATGGAATACGTTCCACGAACAAAATATAAACACGCAACAAGTTCCATGAAACAAAAATAAGCAGGCAACAAGCTTTGCGAACAAAAATCACCACTCAACAGCCTCCATGAACAAAAACCAGCAGGCAACAAGTTCCATGAACAAAATCAGTTTCGCGGGGATAAAAAACAATCAATATACAAATTTCACAAAAAGAAAAAAGATGGGATAAGCTTCACGAACAATAATTAGCATGCATAAAGTTTCAGGAACCAATAAATCAGCATGTAAAAAGCTCCATGAACGAAATCAGTTTCTCAAGGAAAAAAACAATGTGCAAGTTTCAAGAAGAGAAGAATCATCATGTAAAAACTTTCACGTACAAAAATCAGCACGCAGCGAGTCCCATGATCAAAAATCAGCATAAAACAAATTCAATGAACAAAATCAGAATCACGACGAGAAAAAAATCAATTTCTACGTTTCACGAAGAGAAAAATCAGCATGCAACAAGTTTCACGAATAAAAAATCAGTGTGCAATAAGTTCCACGAAATAAAAAAAAATCAGCACGCAACAAGTTCCATGAAGAATATCAGTTTCACGAGGAGAAAAATCTATGTACATGTTTCATAAAGTGAAAAAAAAACATGTAACACGTTTCACACAACAGCATTCAACTTCCGCAATAAGTTCCTTGAACAAAAATCAGTTTCAGGAGGAGAAAAATCAATTTACAAGCTTCGCAAAGAGAAAAATCAATATGCATGAACTTTTATGAACAAAAATCAGCACGCGGCAAGTTCCACGAATAAAAATCAGCAGGCAAAAAGTTCTTTGAACAAAATCAGTTTCGCGGGAATAAAAAAAAATAAATATACAAAATTCACGAAGAGAAAAAACATCATGCGATAACTTTCACGAGCAATAATCAGCAGTCAACACGTTCCACGAACAAAAGATCAGCATGCAAAAAGTTCAATGAAGAAAGTTAGTTTCACGATAAGAAAAAATCAATGTGCAAGTTTCACGAATGAAAAAAAAACAAGATGGAACAGCTTTCACGAAATAAAAAATCAGTACAAAAGAAGTTTCATAAACAAAAAATCAGGGCGCCACAAGTTCCATGAACAAAATTAGTTTTTCGAGGAGACAAAAAAATTAACAAGTATCATGAAGAAATAAAAATCAAGATATGTCAACCTTCACGAACAAAAGAAAATATGCATGCAACAAGTTCCACGACAAAAAAAAACAGCACGCGAAAAGTTCCATGAACAAAATTAGTTTCACGAGGAACAAAAGCAATGTACAAGTTTCACGAAGAGAGAAAAAAACAAGCAAAAAGTTCCACGAGAAAAAATCAGCAAGCAACAAGTTCCATGAACAAAATCAGTTTCACGAAGAGAAAAATCAATGTACGAGTTTTAGGAAGAAAAATCAAAATGCAACGAGTTCACGAACAAAATCAGCATTCAACAAATTCCACGAGATCCAAGAACAAAGATTAGCACTCAATAAGTCCCACGAACATTAATCAGCACACAACAAGTTTTATGAGGAAAAGTTTCACGAAGAAAAAAATCAGCTTGCAACAAGTTCCACGAACAAAAATCAGCCTGCAACAAGTTCCATGAATAAAATCGAATTCGCAAGCAGAAAAATGAGAAATTTCACGAAGAATAAAAAAACAATATGCAACAAGTTTTGCGAACAAAAATCGGTATGCAACAAGTCCCACGAACAAAAATCAGCACACAACAAGTTCTATGGACGAAATCACCTTCATGAGGACAAAAATCAATATAAAAATTTCACGACGAGTAAAAAAAAATATGCAACAAGTTTTACGAACCAAAAAAACAAGCACTCAACAAGTTTCATAACCAAAAATCAGCACGCAACCAGTTCCATGAGTAAAATTAATTTCGTGAGGAGAAAAAATCAAAGTATAAAATTCACGAAGAAAAAAATAATCAACATGTAACAAGTTTAACGAACAAAAAAAAGTATGCAACAAGTCCCATGAACAAAAATAAGCACGCGACAAGTTCGATGAACAAAATTAGTTGACGGGGAGAAAAAAATATGTACAAGTTTCACAAAGAGAAAAAAAAATGCAACAACTTTCACGGACAGAAATCAGCAGGCAAAAAGTTCCACAAACAAAATCAGCAGGCAACAAGGTCCATGAACAAAATCTGTTTCACGACTAGAAATTTCAATGCACTAGTTCAACAAAGAAAAAAGTTAACATACAACGACCTTCAAGAACACAAATCAGCAATTATCAAGTCCCACGAACATAAATCAGCACAGAAAAAGTTTTGTGAGGAGCAAAAAATCAGCTTGTAACAAGTTCCACGAACAAGAATCAGCATGCAACAAGTTCCATGGATAAAATGAGTTTCGCGAGGAGAAAAGTCAATGTGCAAGTTTCAAGAAGAGAAAAATCAACATGCAACAAGTTTCACGAACCAAAATCAGCATGCAACAAGTTCCATGAACAAAATCAGCTTCACGACGATAACAAAAAAAAACAATGTACAAGTTTCACGAAGAGAAAAAATCAGCATGCAACAAACTTCGCGAATAAAAAATCAGTGTACAACTTGTTCTATGAAAAAAAAATCAACAAACAACAGGTTCCATGAACAAAATCAGTTTCACGAGGAGAAAAATCAATTTATAAGTTTCGCGAAGAGAAAAGTCCACATGAATGAAGTTTTACGAACAAAAATCAGCACACAGCAAGATCCACGAATAAAAATCAGCACGCGACGAGTTCCATTAACAAAATCAGTTTCACGAGGGGAAATATCAATGTAAAAGTTTCACGAAGAGAAAAAATCAGCATGCAACAAGTTTCACGAATTAAAGATCAGTGTACAACATGTTCTATGAACAAAAATAAACAAACAACAAGTTCCTTGAACAAATTCAGTTTCACGAGGAGAAAAATCAATTTATGAGCATCACGAAAAATCAACATGCAACAAGTTTTACGGACAAAAATCAGCACTCAATAAGTTCCATGAACAAAATCAGCAGGCAACAATTTCCTTGAACAAAATACGTTTCGCGGGGAGAAAAAAATGAATCTACAAATTTCACGAAGAGAAAACTCATCATGCGATAAATTTCACGAACAATAATCCGCAGGCAACACGTTCCACGAACAAAAGATCAGCACGCAACAATTACCATGAAGAAAGTTTCACGATAAGAAAAATCAATGTGCATGTTTCACGAAGAAAAAAACAAGATACGACAGCTTCCACGAAACAAAAAATCAGTACACAAGAAGTTTCATAAACAAAAAATCAGCGCGCCACAGGTTTCATGAACAAAATTAGTTTTGCGAGGAGAAGAATCAATGCACAATTTTCACGAAGAAAAAAATCAAGATGTGACAACTTTCACGAACAAAAGAAAATAAGAATGCAACAAGTTCCACGAACAAAAATCAGCACACGACAAGTTCCACGAACAAAAATCAGTTTCGCGACGAGAATAACAAATCAATGCACACGTTTCACGAAGAGAAAAAATCAAATTGCATGAAGTTTCACGAATAAAGATCAACAAGCAGCAAGTTCCACGAACAAAAATCATCAGGTGACAAGTTGCACGCACAAAATGTTTCATCATGAGAAAAATCAATGTACAAGTTTCACGAAGAGAAAAATCATCATGTAAAAACTTTCACGGACAAAAATCAGCACTCAACAAGTTCCACGAACAAAATCAGGATGCAACAAGTTCCATGAAAAAAATCAGTTTCGCGAGGAGAAAAAAATCAATGTAAAAATACACGAATAGAAAAACAAGATGCAATTAGTTTCGCAAAAAAAATCGATACGCAACAAGTTCCATAGACGAAATCAGTTTCATGAGGAGAAAAATCAATGTACAAATTTCACGAAGAGTAGGCCTAAAAACACAATATGCAACAAGTTTTGCGAAGAAAAATCGGCAAGCAACAAGTCCCACGAGGCCCACAAGGCACACAGCAAGATCCATTAACGAAATCAGTTTCATGAGGAAAAAAAGTAATGTATAAATTTCATCAAGAATAAAAAATATGCAACAATTTTCAGGAACAAAACAAAACCAGCACTCAATAAGTTTTCTATCCCGTTAATGTTAAACGAACAAACAGAGATTTTGCGACAGTTCATTTATGAAGGCGCCCAGTAACGTTCTTACCAAATGCTTGGAGACGGGGACAGCGAAAACGAAATGCCACATGATCACCTCCACAGTTTGCACATTTTATGGGATTTGTACAAGGGGTTTCCTTGCAGTACTCATGAGGACCGGAGCATCCGGAACATTTATGGGAGGTACTGGGACAGTTAGCAATTAGATGCTCAGGAGACTGGCATTTTCAACAGCATCTTGGGATTTTCTTAAATTCATACACGGATCAGTTCATATTCAACTTTCAGTTCCAATTTAAGAGCCGAAATAAGAGATCCTTGATCAGAAAAAGCAATCTTGACAAACCGCGAATTGCCAATCCGGGTGGCTTCAATAACCCCAGAATGGTTCTTGAACAGAGATAAATCAAACGAGTCGCCAAGCCCTTTCGCGGTTCCGTAAAACTTCTTTTTCACAGCCTTCACATCCAATCACCGCAAGATCAAACGGGCTAAATCGCAAAAGCGACTTGCCACGACACTGTCAATATTCACTATTATTCTGTCCCCCGAGGCGCAAATATTCTCAACACATTCATATCCGGGAATTTTATATATCACAAGTTTTCGTTTCGACGGATTGTCAAGATCACACGGTGTTTTCGTAATAACGATTGTCGCTTTATTCGTTTCAACTGAAATAGAAGCACCATCGTCCCTTGGTAACCTAGGGAAATATAGATCAAAAGCAGTCACCTTGTCTTTAATTTGCAGCAAAGTCTGTTGAAGAGTATTAGTTTTTACCGTGAGCCTAGAATAGGCTACTGCAGGTAAAGATGGAACCTCTGTGGGGGAACGTATCAAGAAAACAAGCAGGATGGGATTAGACTCAGTTTTCATTTTCTGAATCAGTTCTAGCATGTCCTTCAGGTGGTTCATCGGAGCATTTGGTCCAGTACGTTTAGGACAGGCCTCCGAAATCAACAACTTTTCCCACAGTAATTTCTTCCCTGTCTCAATATCGGTCAGCTCAAAAAGTCTACAGCTGATTTCAAAAGAACTGCATCTTCTGCTTCCCTCTCCAAATTATACTGAAGAAAGTTCAGAACAGGGGAATAAACTAAACAGTCCGATGGTCCAAAATCAAAGTCCATTTTCCGTACAAATTTTTTAATCCAAAAGAGTAATAACTTTATCCGTAAAACAAAGCGTCGACTAATGTCTAATTTCCTGCTAAAAACTAGTTAGACAAGTTTCATAAAATATCGTTATAAGCGACCTGCATTTGTTGACTGATTATAAAATAAGCTCATAAAAACTTGCCAAACAGCTTTTATTTAAAATCCAGAGACGTTATTCATTGTTCACTGAATGAATGCTATTTCAAGACCCCCAAGACTAATAGTCAAACTATCATATTTCTTATGTTTGTTTTTTCACTGTTATCCAAATTTTGTGTCATTTTTATTTAAATTATATATTTATTCAAGATTTCTTCTTCTATGATAATGCGGATTACGTTTCTATTAGTTGAACTATCATATTTTTTTCTCTTAACAAAAGTTTGTTTCATTTTTATTCAAATAATATATTTATTCAAGATTTCGTACTGCATGATAATGCCGATGACGTTTCTATTAGTCGGACCATCAAATATTTTTTTTTGTTTTTTTTTTCACTGTGATCCAAATTCTATGTCATTTTTATTTAAATAATGTATTTATTCAAGATTTCTAACTCTATGATAATATAGATTACGTTTCTATTAGTCGAAATAACATATTTTTTGTTTGGTTTTTCACTCTCATCAAAATTTTGTGTCATTTTCATTTAAATAATATATGGACAAGCAAACACCCGCCCAGACACACAGGCAAAGAAAATGAGAGAGATAAAAACACAGACAAACAAAAAGATTCAGACGTAGAAAGATACAAAGACAGACACTGGGATAAGCAAACACCCTCTGAGACACACAGACACAAAAAGTGAGAGAGACAAAAACGCATACAAGCATACAGATTCAGAAATACAAACAGACAAAAATAAACACTGGGATAAGCACACCTGCGTAGACACAAAGGCACAGAGATTGAGAAAGACAAAAAACACATACAAATACATAGATTCAGACAAACAAACAGACAAAGACAGACACTGGGACTAGCAAACACCCACCCCAGACACACTGACACAGAGAGTGAGATTGACAAAAACGCACACAAGCACATAAATTCAGAAATGCAAACCGACAAAGACAGGTGAAGGTACTGGAATAAGCAAACACCCGCCCAATCCCACAGGGATACAGAGTGAGAGAGACAGAAACACACAGAAATACACAATTTAGACATCAAAACTGACAAAGACAGATGCGGATACAAGCAAACACCCGCTCAAAGACATAAGGCACAGAGGGTGAGAAACAAAAACTAACACAAAAAATATTAATTCAGACATAGAAACCGACAGAGACAGGCAATGGGACAAGCAAACGACCGCCCGGACACACGGGCAAAGAGAGTGAGAGAGACAAAAACATAAACAAACACATAGATTCAGACGTACATAGACAAAGACAGACACTGGGACAAGCAACCACCCTCTCTGACACACAGTCACAGATAGTGAGAGAGATAAAAACACATACAAACATACAGATTCAGACATACAAACAGATAAAAACAGACACTGGGACAAGCAAACACCCGTGTAGACACAAAGGCACAGAGAGTGAGAGAGACAAAACGCATACAAACAAATAAATTCAGACAAGCAAATAGAAAAAGAAAGACACTGGGAAAAGTAAACACCAAGATTTTTAGGATATGCCTAGACACAGGCACAGAGGGTGAGAAAGACAAAAAGGCATACAAAAACATATAAATTCAGGCATGCAAACCGACAGAAACAGGCAAGGGGACATGCAAACAACCGCCGAGACACACAAGCAAAAAAGGGTGAGAGAGACAAAAACATAGACAAACATATAGATTCAGACATAGAAAGAAACAAAGACAGACACTGGGACAAGCAAACACCCTTCCAAACACACAGACATGGAGAGTGAGAGAGACAAAAACACATACAAACATACAGATTCAGACATACAAACAGAAAAAACCGGACACTAGGACAAGCAAAGACCCGTGTAGACACACAGGCAAAGAGAGCGAGAGAGACAAAAATGCATAAAAAGAAACAAATATTTCATTTCCTATATAAATTCAGCCAATGCAAATCGACAGAGACAGGCACTGGGACATGCAAAAAACCACCCAGACACACAGCCAAAGAGAGTCGGAGAGACAAAAACATAGAAAAAGACATAGATTCAGACGTAGAAAGATACA
Organism: Artemia sp. Kazakhstan ARC1039; assembly: GCA_029168905.1. NCBI lineage: Eukaryota > Metazoa > Arthropoda > Branchiopoda > Anostraca > Artemiidae > Artemia > Artemia sp. Kazakhstan ARC1039. The sequence continues at coordinate 7,736 of JAQQPU010024349.1, forward strand.
AAGACAGACACTGGAAAAAGCAAACACCCTCCTAGACATACAGACACAGAAAGTGAGAGAGACAAAAACACACACAAGCATACAGATTCAGACATACAAACAGTCAAAAACAAAAACTGGGACAAGCAAACACCTGCGTAGAAACACAGGCACAGAGAGTGAGAGAGACAAAACACATACAAATACATAGATTCAGACATACAAACAGACAAAGACAGGCACTGGGACAAGCAGACACCCTCCCCAGACACCCTGATACAGAAGGTGAGAGTGACAAAAACGCACACAAACACATAAATTCAGACATGGAAACCGACAAAGACAGGTAAAGATACTGGAATAAGCTAACACAAGCCCAATGGCACAGGAATAGAGAGTGAGAGAGACACAAACACATAGAAAAACACAATTCAGACAAAAAACTGACAAAGACAGACACGGATACAAGCAAACACCCGCTCAAAGAAATAAGGCACAGAGGATGAGAGAGACAAAAACGAATACAAAAAATATTAATTTAGACATGCAAACCGACAGAGACAGGCACTGGGACAAGCAAACGACCGCCCAGACACACAGGCAAAGAGAGTGAGAGAGACAAAAACATAGACAAACACATAGATTCAGACGTAGAAAGAGACAAAGAGAGGCACTGGGACAAGCAACCACCCTCCCACACACAAAGCCACAGAGAGAGAGAGAGACAAAAACAAATACAAACTTACGTATTCAGACATACATACAGAAAAAAACAGACACTGGGACAAGCAAACACCCGTGTAGACACACAGGCACAAAGAGTGAGAGAGACAAAAACGCATACAAACAAATAAATTCAGACAAGCAAATCGAAAAAGACAGACACTGGGAAAAGTAAACACCAATATTTTTAAGATATGCCTAGACACAGGCACAGAGGGTGAGAGAGACAAAAACGCATACAAAAACATATAAATTCAGGCATGCAAACTGACAGAGACAGGCACTGGGACATGCAAACAACCACCGAGACACAAAGGCAAAGAGGGTGAGAGAGACAAACACATAGACAAACACAGAGAATCAGACATAGAAAGAGACAAAGACAGACACAGGGACAAGCAAACACCCTCCCAGACACAGAGACTCAGAGAGTGAGAAAGACAAAAACACATAGAAACATACAGATTAAGACATACAAAAAGACAAAAACGGACACTGGGACAAGCAAAGACCCGTGTAGACACACAGGCACAGAGAGTGAGAGAGACAAAAACGTATAAAAACAAACAAATATTTCATTTCCTATATAAATTCAGACAATGCAAACCGACCGAGACAGGCACTGGAACATGCAAACAAACGCCCAGACACACAGGCAAAGAGGGTGAGAGGGACAAAAACATAGACAAACACATAAATTCAGACGTAGAAAGAGAAAAATAAAGACACTGGAACAAGCAAAGACCCTCCCAGACACACAGACACAGAGAGTGAGAGAGACCAAAACACATACAAGCATACAGATTCAGACATACAAACAGACAAAACAGACACTTGGACAAGCAAACACCTAAGACACTGGGACAAGCAAAATTCAAATTAGGTTCATTTTGATTCAATTTGCGTGACGCGCCACGCTAAGTGAACCTAAATGAACCTAATTTGAATGCAGACATTTGAAAAATTTGCACGTACCCCGGTGAATGTATAAAATCTGTTGTACTGCCATCTATATCTAAATGGTAATAGATGGCAGTACTTGGGTTAGTAAGAAAAAATGTTATTATGACTATAAATGAAAAGATGGCAGTAAATGAAATCTTAGTTTGTTTTGTATGCGTTTTTGTCTCTCTCACTCTATGTGCCTTTTTGTCTAAACGGGTGTTTGCTTGTCCCAGTGTCTGTTTTTGTCTGTTTGTATGTCTGAATCTGCATGTTTGTATGTGTTTTTGTCTCTCTCACTCTCTGAGTCTGTGTGTATGGTAGGGTGTTTGCATGTTCCAGTGACTGTCTTTGTTTCTTTCTACGTCTGAATCTATGTGTTTGTCTATGTTTTTGTTTCTCTCACCCTCTTTGCCTATGTGTCTGGATGGTTGTTTAAATTTCCCAGTGCCTGTCTCTATCGGTTTGCATGTCTTAAATTTACATTAGAAATTAAATATTTCTTTGTTTGTTGGCTTTTTTGTCTCTCTCACTCTCTGTGCCTGTGTGTCAACACGGGTGTTTGCTTGTCCCAGTGTCTGTTTTTGTCTGTTTGTATGTCTGAATCTGTATGTTTGTATGTGTTTTTGTCTTTCTCACTCTCTGTGCCTGTGTGTCTGGAAGGGTGTTTGCTTGATCCAGTGTCTGTCTCTGTCTCTTTCTACGTCTGAATCTATGAGTTCGTCTATGTTTGTGTCTCTTTCACCCTCTTTGCCTGTGTGTCTGGGCGGTTATTTGCATGTCCCAGTGCCTGTCTCTGTCGGTTTGCACGTCCGAATTTATATTTTTTTTTGTATGCGTTTTTCTCTCTCTCACCCTCTGTGCCAGTGTCTAGGCATACCCTAAAAATATTGGTGTTTACTTTTCCCAGTGTCCGTCTTTTTCGATTTGCATGTGTGAATTTATTTGTTTGTATGCGTTTTTGTCTCTCTCACTCTCTGCCTGTGTGTTTACACGGGTGTTTGCTTGTCCCAGTGTCTGTTTTTGTCTGTATTTATGTCTGAATATGTATGTTTGTATGTGTTTTTGTCTCTTTCAGTTTCTGTGTGTCTGGGAGGGTGTTTGCTTGTCCTAGTGTCTGTGTTTGTCTCTTTCTACGTCTGAATCCATGTGTTTGTCTATGTTTTTGTCTCTCTCACCCTCTGTTCCTTGTGTCTTTGAGAGGGTTTTTGCTTGTATCAGTGTCTGTCTTTGTCGGTTTGTATGTCTGGATTGTGTATTTCTTTGTGTGTTTGTCTCTCTCACTCTCTAACTCTGTGTGATTCGGCAGGTGTTTGATTATTCCAGTGTGTGTGCCTGTCTTTGTCGGTTTGCATGTCTGAATGTATGTGTTTGTGTGCCTTTTTTTCACTCTCACTCTCTGTGTGTCTGGGGAGGGTGTTTGCTAGTCCCAGTGCCGGTCTTTCTCTGTTTGTATGTCTGAATCTATGTATTTGTATGTGTTTTTGTCTCTCTCACTCTCTGTGCCTGTGTTTCTACGCAGGTGTTTGCTTGTCCCAGTTTTTGTTTTTGACTGTTTGTATGTCTGAATCTGTATGCTTGTATGTGTTTTTGTCTCTCTCACTTTCTGTGTCTGTTTGTCTGGGAGGGTGTTTGCTTTTTCCAGTGTCTGTCTTTGTATCTTTGTCTCTTTCTACGTCTGAATCTATGTGTTTGTCAATGTTTTTGTCTCTCTCACTCTCTTTGCCTGAGTTTCTGGGTGAGCGTTTGCTTGTCCATATATAACTTAAATAAAAATGACACAAAATTTGGATAAGAGTGAAAAAACAAACGAAAAAATATTTTAGTTCAAATAATAGAAACGTAATCCGCATTATCATAGAGTTAGAAATCTTGAATAAATATAATATTTAAATAGAAATGACATAGAATTTGGATCACAGTAAAAAAAAAATATTTGATAGTCTGACTAATAGAAACGTAATCGGCATTATCATGCAGTAAGAAATCTTGAATAAATATATTATTTCAATAAAAATGACACAAAATTTACATAAGAGTGAAAAAAAATAAAATATGATAGTTCAACAAATAGAAACGTAATCCACATTATCATAGAGTAAGAAATCTTGAAAAAATATATTATTTAAATAAAAATGACACACAATTTGGATAACAGTGAAAAAACAAACACAAAAAATATGATAGTTCAACTAATAGAAACTCAATCACATTATCATACAGTAAAAAACCTTAAATAAATATATTATTTAAATAAAAATGACTCAAAATTGGAATAACAGTGAAAAAAACAAACAAACAAAAACTATAGTTCGACTAATATAAACGTAATCCGCATTATCATAGAGTAAGAAATATTGAATAAATATATTATTTAAGTCAGAATGATAAAAAATTTGGATAACAGTGAAAAAAAAAACCAAAAATAAGATAGTTCGACTAATACAAACGTAATCCGAATTATCATAGAGTAAGAAATCTTGAATAAATATATTATTTAAATACAAATGAAACAAAATTTGGATAACAATAAAAAACAATCCAATAAAATATGATTGTTTGATTATTAGAAACGTAATCCGCATTATGATAGAGAAAGAAATATTGAATAAATATATTATTTAAATAAAAATCACATGAAATTTGGATAAGGGTGAAAAAACAAACCCCCCAAAAAAAATAGGATAGTCCGACTAATAGAAACGTAATTTGCATTATCATAGAGTAAGAAATCTTGAATAAATATATTATTTAAATAAAAATGACACGAAATTTGTATCTTTTTTTCTTCAGCATTGTTTAAGAATGATTAAAGATGGTGTCTGAGAAATTGATCGATACAGAAATAGAAATGGGTGTTTATTTATTTATTTTTTTATGTTCAAAGAGTTCGATGGAATAAAATGTTATTAAAGAGCAATCTGTGTCCTTCAAATTGACTTTTACATACGAGACCATTATCCCAATCATTTATAATTATATACGAACTTTAGACACAAAAATTATAATGAAAAGGTGTATTTCAATGAAAAAATAGTGTTTTTTTCTTCAGCATTGTTTAAGAATGATTAAAGACGATGTCTGAGTACACACAGAGATACACAGAGACACACTGAGACACACAGAGACACATAGTGACACACAAAGACACACGGAGATAGACAAAGACAAACAGAGACAAACAAAGGCACATAAAGACACAGAGGCAAACAGAGACACACAGAGACAAACAGAGACAGAAAGAGAAACACCGGGACACACAGAGAAAGAAAGAGACACACAGAGACACAGAGACACACAGAGAATCAAAGAGATACACAGAGACACAAAGAGACACACAG
>JAQQPU010024350.1:0-12719 GCA_029168905.1 Artemia sp. Kazakhstan ARC1039
GGTGGTAAATACTGCAAGGAACTTTTTTTCAGCAATTTTAAATGGTGCTTTTTTCTTATTCTAGTTCTATGAAGTACTTCAATGTATTGAAACAAATCTATGTAATGTATTTACCGATAAGAAAATCTTATTTTAGAAGTTGTGATGGCTTCAGTAATGTAGAAGATGAAAATTCTCACAGAATTTCCATCCACACAAATAATAATACTTCTGCTCTTCCAACCGAAATTATTTTGTAGCAATATCAACAAGGACTTCTTACAGAAATTACTATTCATCGCCAATTTTCTTAGGAAGCCTACATTCAAATTTTATCCAAAATTGAAATTAAAAATTTAAACGTAGAACGGCACTAATACACGTACAATTATGAATTGCACATTTTAAAAGCAATTAACCAGGGATTTAAGGGACAGATACCTTAAATTATATCTTGGTTAGGTCTGGGTATGATATGGAAAACAATCAGAAGTTAAATAAATAAAGTTTTTCAACTGAAAGCAAGAAACAGATTTGAAACCTATTTGAAAAGATTATTCTTTATATGAAGCGGGCTGTCTCCTCCTTAGCTCTTTACTCTTTACTGTGAAGTTTGGCCTTTTTTCCAAATTTTAAAGAAAATTTGCAATTGGAAAGATAAGATTTTTCAAAGCACTAAAATACTTTTTTTTAATAAGCAAGGTGTTGAGAAGGGGGCAGTCCCGCTTATATACAAAGTAATTTATATTTGCTTTAAGTTTTAAACTTGGTCCTTACTTTAGTTGAAAATTCTTTCATATTTTTTTAATTACATTTCATGAAACTGTAAAGTTTATGAATACAATACTTTTGGTAACGCAGAAAAAACGATCAATATTTCAATGATCTATGGTTGGATTTTGATGAGTATTCAAACAGTTCGAGGTAATTAACTGTAAGTACGGAGCAACCCGGCTCAATAGTAACCGAAACTCTAAAAACTGAATTTTGATACCAATTGACATATCAAAAGAATTGGCTTATTATGCTGATTCCAAATATATACGTTTCATTAAGTTTAGTTTGACCCATCAAAAGCTACGAGCCTGGGAAAATTTGTCTGGTTTTCAAAAAAGGGGGAAAGACCCCTTCGAAGTCATAGAATTTTAATGAAAATCACTAAATCAAGTCCGTCAAATTTTTGAAATTACTAAGATTTATGTAGTTTTCAGCAGAGAAAATGTAATTCCAAACGAAAACGGACTTTAGTAATCAATATTGTTTGGATTTGTAAGCTAGATCAAATTTTCTTGAATATCATATTGAATTTGACTAAGGTGACATTTAAAGTAGTATGTCATATAGTAATTCAAATCAAAGGTTGGAATTACGACAGAAAAAAAGAAGCTAATTGTCTTTTTGAGTAAAAGAAAGAGTATAAAATTTGGGTTGATTGAGTTGAATAAAGTTTAATTTACACGTCTACAAAGTGCTTACGCAAAAATTGTCTACAAATATTATATTTGCAAAAAACTTATATTGGCAAATTTGTTTCGTAATACATTTCTTTTGTGATTTTCCTTAGCCAGAAAATTTTTGAAGCTGCTACTCTATTCTTAAGAATACCAATGCTCAACATATGTGTTACCCTCTGTATCTAATGTTTTTCCAACTAATACCAATAACCCTTGTGTGATTTTTGTTGATAAACATAACAAACACTTTTTGTTGAATCTCAAACAATTTTTCTTACAGTGTAGTGCATGTAAGCATTGCCTTTATATCAGTTGAACATCCCCCTCATCATGCCCTGAAAGCTTCAACCTAAAAGCCTAATAGCCAAGCGAACTTAGTAGCAAACTTTGACATCTTAGTTTTTATTAAATAATATATTAAAAAATATGCAAATTTTTTTTTAATTATTCATGTATGGTGAGCAAAAATCAAAACCTGCACTAATTCAAAAACGTAAAAAAATTCAATAAAAAAAATTGTTTTTTTTAACTGAAAATAAGGAACGACGTTAAAACTTAAAACGAACAGAAATTATTCCGTATATGAAAGATGCTGTCCCCTCCTCAACGCCTTGCTCTTTGCACTAAAGATTTTTATTTTTCAAAAAAATAGAGCTGTGAGAAAGTCAAACTTTGGCGTAAAGAGCGAGGCGTTGAGGAGGGGAAAGCCCCTTTCATATACGGAATAATTTCTGTTCGTTTTTAGTTTTAACATCGTTCCTTACTTTCAGTTAAAAAAACTTGTTTTTTTATTTAATTTTTGTATGTTTTTGAATTAGTAAAGGTTTTGATTTTGGCTCACCATACATGAATAATTAAAACAAAATTTGCCTATTAATTTTACTTTTATTTGGTTAAATAGCTTTTTCGAAACTTGTTTAATTTTATTTACGAACGTTTTTATTAGTAATAAATATACGTAACTTACTAATTAACTTACGTAACGAACTTCTATATTCATAGATTTTTAATATGTATATTAGGGGTTCGCCCCCCAGTCAATACTTTGCTCTTTAAGCTAAAGTTCGAATTTTGTTCCAATTCTGTAAAAATGACCCCTTAATCACAAAGGCCGTTAATTAGAATAAATAGCTCTTCAATTCAATTCAATTCAAACTTTTTATTTCCTCCGAATACGAAGAGTAAAAAATAAATAAATAAAAATAATAACCGCTAATCAACAGGCCATAAAATTATTTTAAACTATATAACAACAAATATGCAAAGGCCTTCAATCAAAATTACCACACAAATTAGCACTTCATTCAATAGATAATAAATTAACACTTCACAAATTAATACTTCATTCAAAAATTAAATCAAATAAAATAAATTAAGCTTCGTGCGCAGCTCTATATAAATTATGAGAAAAAACATTTGATTTGGATAAAAAATTCTTTTGCTTTTTCTCCAAAACATCAACAGGGTTTTTTATTTTATATGCATTCATTAAAAAAGTATTTGATTCAGATTTAGAAAAGCGGCAAAGGAACTTAGCAAAATTGAAAAATGTGGTTTTTACATGCGCAATATTACTAATTCTAAAAAACGGGAGAAGCGATGAAAAAAACTAAAATTTGAGGCAAAGCGACTGTATTATATATATTTTAGTACTTCTTATGAAAGTACTAAAAAATCTTTGGCTTAAAGAGCGAGGTATTGACTAGGGGGTGAACCCAATCATATACGTAACATTTTTTGTTCGTTTTAAGTTTAGATGTTGCTCCTTACTTTCAGTTAAAAAACTTGTTTTTTTATATTTAATTTCTGATCTTTTTCTTTAATAATGCTGGGAAATCCAGTGCCCTTTCATAGCAATGTTTCTTCCCCTATGAAGGCTTCCTTAATGAAAATATCCTCCCATATAACCCCCAACCCAGCCCCCCTCCCCCCCCCCTACCAGAAAAAATCCCCCCTGAAAACGTCTGTATACTTCCCAATAACCCATACTACATGTTAACATTGGGTAAAGTTCATAACTTTCAGCCCTCCCCCCGGGAACTTCGGGGGATTTAGTCATCCTAAAAGACATAGTTATCATATTTTCAACCATGCTGAACAAAATGGCTATCTCAAAATTTTGGGGAAAAAATGAGCGTGGGAGGGGGCCTAGTTGCCCTCCAATTTTTCAGTCACTTAAAAAGGGCACTAGAACTTTTAATATCCGTTCCAATGAGCCCTCCCACGGTATTCTAGGACCACTGAGTCGATACGATCACCCCTGGGGGAAAAAAAAAAAAAAATAAACACACATCCGTGATCTTTCTTCTGGCAAAAAATGCAAAATTCCACATTTTTGTAGATAGGAGCTTGAAACCTCTACAGTAGGGTTCTGTAATACGCTGAATATCATGGTGTGATTTTCATTAAGGTTCTATATTTTTTAGGGGGTCTTTCCCCCTTTTTTCTAAAATCAGCCAAATTTTCTCAGTTGACTAAACTTGATAAAACTTATATATTTGAAGTCAGCATTAAAATTTGATTCTTTTGATGTATCTATTGGTATCAAAATTTCGTTTTTTAGAGTTTCGGTTACCATTGAGCCGGGTCACTCCTTACTTACAGTTTGTTACCCTGATCCTTAGTATGATTAAATAAAAAAAAACAAGTTTTTTTTAACTGAAAGTAAGGAGCGACATTAAAACTTAAAACGAATGGAAGTTATTCCGTATATGAAAGGGGTTGTCCCTTCCTCAACGCCTCGCTGTTTACACTAAAGCTTTTCATTGTTTAAGAAAAGAGAGTTGTGATAAAGTCAAACTTTAGCGTAAAGAGCGAGGCGTTGAGCAGGGGACAGCCCCTTTCATATAGGGAATAATTTCTGTTCGTTTTAAGTTTTAATGTCGCTCCTTACTTTCAGTTAAAAAAACTTGTTTTTTTTATTTAATTTTCGAACGTTTTTAATTAATACAAGTTTTGATCTTGGCTCACCGTACATGAATAATTAAAACAAAATTTGCATATTAATTTACTTTTATTTGGTTAAATGGGTTTCTCGAAACTTGTTTAATTTTATTTACGAAAGTTTTTATTAGTAATAAATATACGTAACTTACGGATTAACTTACGTAACGAACTTCCATATGCATATATTTTTGATACGTATATTAGGGGGTTCGCCCCCTAGTCAATACCTTGCTCTTTAAGCGAAAGTTCGAATTTTGTTCCAATTCTTTTAAAATGACCGCTTAATCACAAAGGCCGTTAATTAGAATAAATAGCTCTTATGAAAGTACTAAAAAATCTTTGGCTTAAAGAGCAAGGTATTAACTAGGGGGTGAACCCAATCATATATGTAATATTTTCTGTTCGTTTAAAGTTTTGATGTTGCTGCTGTTGCAGTTGAAAAACTTGTTTTTTTTTATATTGAATTTCTGATCTTTTTTTAAATAATCCTGGGAAGTCCGGCGTCCCCTTCATAGCAATGTCCCTTCCCCCATGAAAACTTCCTTCATGGAAAGATCCTCACACACAACCCCTGACCCCCCCCCCACTACCAGGAAAAATATCCCCTGAAAACGTCTGTATACTACCCAATAACCAATACTACATGTTAACATTGAGTAAAGTTCATAACTTTCAGCCATCCCCCTGGGAACTTTGGGGGATTAAGTCATCCTAAAAGACATACTTGTAATATTTTCGAGCATGCTGAACAAAATGGCTATCTCAGAATTTTGATCGGGTGACTTTGTGAAAAAAATTAGCGTGGGAGGGGGCCTAGTTGCCTTCTATTTTTTTTGGTCACATAAAAAGGGCACTAGAACTTTTAATTTCCATTCCAATGAGCCCTCCCACGATATTCTAGGACCACTGGGTCGATACGATCACCCCTGGGGAAAAAAACAAAAACAAATAAACACGCACCCGTGATCTTTCTTCTGGCAAAAACTGCAAAATTGCACATTTTTGTAGATAGGAGCTTGAAACTTCTACAGTAGAGTTCTCTGATACGTGGAATATGATGGTGTGATTCTCATTAAGGTTCTATAACTTTTAGGGAGTCTTTCCCCCTTTTTTCGAAAATCAGCCAAATTTTCTCAGGCCCGTAACTTTTGATGGGTAGGACTAAACTTGATGAAACTTATATATTTGAAATCAACAATAAAATCTAATTCTTTTGATGTATCTATTTGTATCAAAATACCGTTTTCTAGAGTTTCGGTTACCATTGAGCCGGGTCGCTCCTTACTTACAGTTCGTTACCACGAACTGTTTGAAAAGAGGATAAACATAATAGCTAGGTCCTACTTGAGGACGTTTACAGAATTTTACCTCAGGAGACACTAACATCTCGTGATAGGCAAAGATTTCAAGAAGGCCAAAAATGGAAAAAACGATTCTTCTAATTCATCGTCATTCATAAAGTATGTTTTTGCTGAATACTTATAGTTACTCAAATGTTTTCCTAAAGCTAACTCTGTTGGGATACTTTCAACTGTAGAATGCTTGTGTACCCCTATTTTTCACATTTTTTTGGACAAAGTTAAATTGGAAGCAAGTCTAAAATTCAATAAATAAATTTTCAAACGGTAATAAGAATTTTGCTGGTAAAGTGTCTAGTTTAAATGTTTAGTGTAAGTTACATATTTAGACCCTTACTATTTTGTGACACAACCAGGTTCGAACATTTATCCCTTTCCTAATGACAAATCCTGTGTAAACAATTAAAAAATTGCATAATCTATAAATGGTCAAATAATTTACCCTAAATAATATGGGAACCGGCAGGGGGGCCATGCCCCCCCCCCCTGGAAATTAGGTACTATAAAGTAATTATAAGGAAACTAAAGGAAAGAGAGCAGAATAGAGGAGCTATCGAAGTTCGTTCCTGATAAAGCAAAGACCTTGCAATCAACTCGCCGAAGTACAACTCGTCAAGACTACCTTGAGCAGGGTACTCCCCGCCAAGAATATCTAAAAACGAGTTTCGCCCGGCGATCGGTTGCCACATGGAATAGATTGCCGGCAGAGGTAATCACGAAAAATCCTTCCCTTGACTCATCCAAGAGAAGGTATAACAAGTGCCTCAGTGTTAGAAAATGAGGTAACTACCACGACTAGCGGCAAGTCATCATTTGTGACAGAGCCCTGAAGCCTGTAAAAAAGAAAAAGAAGAAAAAAACATGGAAAAAATGTGTACTGCTCCATTGTTGGCTGCCTGCCAAAAGATTTTGACCCTTAATAAGGAAAACACAAGTTCTAATTTGTAACTGAGTGACCCTTTTCTAGTTTTCCAGAAACATTTTTGTTATATGATTTGGTTTCAGCAACAAAAACAAAAAAATAATCAAATTCTTCATAGTAACGAATGGTAAGTAAATAACGATCCTTATCAATAACGAAAGTATAAGAGCCTAACTATTGATAACATTAAACCAAAGAATCAGCTTCTTATGGTGATCCTAAATATGTATTTGCTAATAAGTAATTAATGCAGTTATTAGTACACAAGAAAGTTCCTATGATTATAGTAAACAACTTAATAAGGGGTAATTTCGGTAAAAATATGCTCTTAACTTTTGCTTGCTTCGCAAGAGCTGATATATTAAGCCACCATAATCAGAAATGTTTCCCCTAAACGGAATGCTGGGAATTTTTTCTCCCTGAACGGATAAGTTTTTTTGGTCTTTTCCAAGATGATTGTATTTACCTAATTGCCACTTTGAAAAAGATTTAATTTTCTACGATTATGAAGTATAAAGGTGTCAAATATATTGGTTTTTGGTATTCAAAATTAAATCGACTATATCTAATAAAAATTTTTATTTGATTTTCTTAATGTTAGTTTTAGCGTTTTATTTTGACCAAACTACTTTGATAATGCGTTACTTTTTATAAACATTGAGTAGTCTAAAGGTATTATATATTTTGGTGTTTGATAAGCAAATTCAAAACTGTCGATACTGTTAAAAAATATCCGTCCAACGCTACGACATTGCTCAACAGAACAGACATCTGGGAGTTTACATCTTAGCTTTTGTAAGTAGGCTATTTTTTCGTCTATTGTTTTGTAATTACTTTTTTTCATTTTTATATACTTTTACTTTAATTGATATACTTTTTCCATTGCCTTTAGAAAAATACTTGTCTCTAAACATCATTAAATTTAAAAAGAACAAGATTTTTCAACTGAAAGTAAGGAGCAACATTAAAACTTAAAAAAACAACAGAAATTATTATGTAGGCCTCTATGAGTAGGGTTGCCCCCTCTTCAACACCTCGATCTTCGTGCTAAGGTTTTTTGGCACTTTAAAAAAAATTTTGTATTACTCTATAATTAAATGACCTTTGTGTTTCAGAAGTGGTTTTTAAAGAATTGGGACAAAATTTAAGGAGCGAGGTGTTGAGGAGGGGGCAAATCCCCTCATATACCTTATAATTTCTCCTCACTTACCCTCAGTTATCATCAACTATTTGATTAACATCAAAATCCAAACAGAGTTCATTGAAATATTGATCTTTTTTCTGCGTTACCAAAACTATTGCATTCATAATTCTCCACAGTCTCATGAAATGTAATTAAACAAATAGAAAAGATTTTTCAATTTAAGTAAGGAGCAACTTTAAAACTCAAAACAAATTGAAATCACTTCGTATATTAGGGGGACTGCCCCCTTTTCAACGCCCTGCTCATTAAACGAAAGTTTTTTAGTGCTTTGAAAAATCTTTTTTTTTCCAATTGCAAATTTTCTTTAAACATTTGAACAAAAGCAAAACTTCACAGTAAAGAGTAAGGAGTTAATAATGAGACAGACTTTTGATCTTCTACATAACTGAAACCATCACAAGCTCTGCACTAGGATTTTCTTATCGATAAATACATTGCATTCATTTGTTTAAATACATTGAAGTAATTCATATAAATAGAACAAGAAAAATAATACCATTTGAAACTGCTGAAAACTAAGTTCCTTGCTGTATTTGCCACCCCAAAGACATTTACTGGCTGGGCTGATGATGGCCTGTCTTGCTTTTTTCCCCCTCTGTGCTGGTAGAATTTAATATTTTAGCTGTATAGAGAAACATTTTAATTAATTCCGACTCCTCTCTACCTCTTTTAACATTTATCTGAAGCCTCATGAAGAGTAAGCAGTGTGTCCATTAATATGTACTTTTTTAAGAATCTACCCTATTATCACCTAAAGAATGACTCACCCCCCCCCCTCATTGTAGCTGATACGCAATTACAGATCACCAAACGTAGCCTAATTTTATTGCAAATAAAGTGAATCAACCTGGTTGAATCCAGTACTGCCACCGTTTAGCATTACTTCTTTTGCAACTGGGAAGTATAAAATATAGTTAATTGGTACTTTTAAATCAATTTACTTTTCATAATTTTAAATTGATTGCAAATTCGTCCTCTTTAGGGTAAAGTCGTAGTTTGGTGCCATAAAATGGCAGAAAACTAGACTTTCCTCTGGCCCAACGTGTATGGTCATTTAAAAAAGAGATTTCCATTTACGTTTTAATGAGCTCCCTCCCAATTATCTTGAACATTCGCTTTGATACAATCACCCCTGGGAAAAAGCAAAACAAACAAACATGTATCGACGATGTTTCTTCTGAAAAAAAAAAAAAAAAATGCGAAACTCCACATTTTGAAGATTGGAGCTTGAAACTTCTATCGTAGAGTTTTCTGATATGATTTTTTTATGGCTGTTCCCCTTTTTTCAAAAACTAGCCAAATTTTCTCAAATTTTTATTTGTGGGTGGGTAACAATAAACTGAAATAATATTATATATTTAGAATCAGCATAAAAAGCCAATACAGTTGGCCTAGCAATTGTCAAGAGAATTCCTTTTTTAGTTTTGGTGGATATTGGCCCAAGTCACTTTTTACTTCCAGTTTTATTTTTATCACGAACTATTTGATAAGATTCTCCTGTGACAAATTTTTTTTAACCTGTTCATTTTATCTAGTTGAATAGGCTAATACAAAGAAAGATGATCAATTTGACAGCTGGATAGTAAGTTTAAATTTAGTTTTTCTTTCGCTGTTCTGTAAATTTTGTAAATGCCTGAATATAAAAGCGATTTAAGTTCGAGGTAGAGAATTGTCCTGTTATGAAAGAGGTACATTTTACATGAAAGATCTTAAGCTGAACTGGCCAGCCATGACAAAAAACCAACCAAAGAGAAAAATCTGAGTGAAAAAAAAAAAAAATCTGAGTGAATTTTGTAGAGTCAAGTTAAGGACCGCCTTCTAAACCCGTTTGCATTCATGAAAATATAACCGCCCCATTTTTGCGCAGTAAAATCTCTTCTGTATAGCTAATTTTCGGTTTTCATTCCGTCCAGCCTTATTAAATCACCCAGGAAAATATTTTCAAAATTGAGAGGGGAGGACAAAAAATATACGACGGATAATATACCCACTGTCCCCTTCTTAACAGATTTCACTGAACGGAGAGCTTTATGGAGAAAGGTGTTTCAGGCAAAAAAAAATCTTACCTATTTATTCTCATATCTCATTTTTGTCCCCCACGTGTGATTTTAGAAAACTATGAAAATGGACCCAACATGTGATAGATACTAGACAAAACAGCTACCAATTTTTTTTCCTTTTTTTCATTATTTATTTACTGTATTAGATTATTGTCGGTTTTTAAATGGCTTACCCAAATTCAAGTTGCTACATTACTTTGAAGATTCGGGGTGACCGCAAAAAATCAACGTCGGAATTTTTTAGTCTTAACCCCAAAAATGATTCCCTTTTCCAGATATTGAGATGGCCGAAATTTGGGCTCGATCAAACGACGTGCGTCACTCAAAGTTTGAAAAAAACTAAATTTTGAGTCAAAATACCTACATATCGAGCCATAGCACCAGAACGGTAAATAATAAAAACCCACTTAATGTGTCAAATAAAAATTAATTTTGTTAATGAAAATTTATATTCTATACATAATTGTTGTTATTTTAAGTCAAACAGAGTTGCAACAGCCTTTAGCCCCAATAACGTGACCTGCCACCACTAGGAGCCAGTTTGGGAGTATACTCAGAATTTTACGGGTTTCTACATACTCCCTCTCGCAATTAACATTTTTTATTATTATAAAGTATGGAAATCAGAAAGCTGAGTTGTTTAAAGCGACGATACAACGAGTCATAAGAGAAAAAATTGTACGTTGGTTATAACACTGTGCACTGTCTACGCAAAAACGTAGACAATATTAGTGCCTACTAAGTAAGTAAAATAGTAGATACCTATTGGCTATAATGTCGAAAAACAATTCATAATTAACTATTAACAGAGGTATGAAATATCAGCATTTTTCGATTGAATTGATTTCATTTTGTTAGAGGATTATTACTGAAAGTCCTCCTTTGAGTTAATAAAATCTATGAATATTCATTATCTATTTGAGTAAAAAAACGATTTATTTTTGATAATTTTCTAATTGTCTGCTTTTATTCCGATACTCCCATAATTCTCTGCAACCCGTTCCTGACATAATTTCTTCTATGAACCTCTTTATGCAACTGAAGACCAGTGTTTCCACACTAGAAAATTAAAAAAACCGTTATTTTTCGGTAAAAAAATACAATAATATAATATAATATAATTTATATATAATTATATATAAACTATATATAATTTATATATAATATAAAATATAGTTTCACGGGATTTCAGTGTA
The DNA here is from genome assembly GCA_029168905.1 of Artemia sp. Kazakhstan ARC1039. Classification (NCBI taxonomy): domain Eukaryota; kingdom Metazoa; phylum Arthropoda; class Branchiopoda; order Anostraca; family Artemiidae; genus Artemia; species Artemia sp. Kazakhstan ARC1039. The sequence continues at coordinate 11,120 of JAQQPU010024350.1, forward strand.
ACGGGCTCTGTTAAATGGGGCTCAGTTGCCCGAGAGTCCAGTTATGCCTAGTTATGATACATGAGGGTTCAGTTACACGCACGCCAAAAACATCTTTGTTTACAAACTTGCACAAACTAAGCTAGGATTGATATTTTGCCTCTATCTTATCAAAAAATTTGAATGTTGTTGTTCAGGGGTTCATATTGAGGGGGTGCATTCCCCCCACACTAGGTTGTTTTCCCCTCCTCTCTATCATTTTCTGAAAAATATCTTCTTTGGTATTTTAATTGGTATTTCATTTTTTTTTCTTTGGTATTTCATTGGATAAATTGACAAAAAAAAAAACCAGCTAAACAGGGCTCTCCTTCTTCCCTTAGATCTTGACACTTACATCCCCCCCTAAATTTTCCTGAATTAACGCCACTGTATCTATCCTCTGTACAAAACTACAAACCGTGCAAAAACTCCGTGCCTTATTTCTTGCAAAATCGTATCTGAGCAATAATAGCTTGAAGTTACTAGGTTAAATGGAAAACAATGGCAAAGAAGAATTTTTAAGGCAACAAAGACTTCGGAACAAATTTTATTTTTGCCCCTTGGGCCCATCTTAGTTTTATTCATGCCTGGAAACCACGAATTTTAACTATTTTATTTTGATGGTTTCTGAATTATGAACATTCTAAGGCAGTATTCAATTTTCATCACCATGGCCACGTTCAACCGCCGAAACAAATTTTTTCTTGGCCAGCACAGGCTGCTTCGATTTTATTTCCTGCTAACATATATTCGTTTTTTAATATTGCAGTATGGCTTCTTAAACCAGACCTGGCAATCAGACAGTTCGAAGAGCCTAGCTGACTGACATTTTCGTCATTTCAACACCAGGAAAAGTAAAAACGCATTTATCCTTTTTAGCACCTACAGAACAAAAAAAGCGGGAACTCATACAAAAAAAATGTGGAAAATCATAGAAAAAATTAGTTCTCACATTCATCAGCTGTAGCTGATGCTTTGGCTTCTTTAATTTCTTAAGAAGACTTTTATCAGGAAACAGGGACGAAACTTCTAGCTTCGCCCTCTTCAAGCCCAGTTTAACCTGTGGCATAGATATAAAATTGACAGTTTAGCCATGTGCTGAACTCTGGGATTTTAACCAGTCAGCCCTAAATTTCGGTTTTAAACGTTCCAGAATGATTTTCTTCTAAGCCTTCCCAAATAGTTGTCTATCACTCTTCTCTCCCCGTTCCTTGGCCTTTTTTCACCACTAAGATACCCATTGATCGACCCATCTTCAGCATTTGACAAAGATCTATCAGTTTCAAAAGACGCATTCATCATAATCAGACTGTGAAATAAATATATGTATAAGTTGGAGGACAAAGCTTCATCCTTAAATCTGGTGTTTTTACTGTTTGGCAAAGTCCCTTCACACAGGAATTTTTCAAACGGCTTAGTCATTATTTAATTTCTTGTTCTTACTTTCACTTACTTGAATGTAAGAGCATCTGGTGGAAATTTCTAGTTTAAGAGACAATTTCTAATAGCAAAGTACTATCATAAGAAATAGAATAAACTGCTAAGACAATGTACTTCTTACTTTGTAATTAAATAAAAAAAA
>JAQQPU010024351.1:0-12719 GCA_029168905.1 Artemia sp. Kazakhstan ARC1039
CTTTTTGAAGTTTCTACGACGACGCGTTCAATAAAAACCTTATATGCCCCCAGGGCATAACTCACAACCCTTGCCCTGATGGCTGTGGGGGAGTGTCCTCCTCAAAAATATAATTTCTATCTGGAAATCCACAACTCTGAACAAAATGGCTATCTAAAAATTTTGATTGGATGTGTGTGAGGAAAAGGTGGGCGAGAGAGGGGGGCTAATTGCCCTCAAATCCCTTTCGACTTTTAAAAAGGGCACTAGACCTTTGAATTTCCAATCGAATAAGCCCTTTTTCAAGTTTCTACGACAAAGATTTCAATAAAAACTTATATGCCCCCAGGGCATAACTTATAACCCTTGCTCTGAAGACTGTGAGGGGAGTGTCCTGCTAAAGGTATAATTTCCTGAACTTCAACTGCGTGGAACAAAATGGCTATTTCAAAATTTTGATTGGATGTGTTTTTTTGGGAAATGGTGGGCGTGGAAGGGGTGTTAATAGCCTTTCAATTACTTTTGACTATTAAAAAGGGCACAAGCCATTTCAATTTCTAGTCGAATGAGCCCTTTTTAAAGTTTGTACGACAACGCTTTCTATAGAAACTTTATATGCCCCCAGGGCATAACTTACAATCCTTGTCCTGAGGGCTGTGAGAGGGTTATCATCCACAAAAACCTAATTTCCAGAACTTTAAAATACGTTGAACAAAATGGCTATCTCAAAATTTTGATTGGATGTGTTTGGGGAAAAGGTGGGCGTGAGAGGGGGGTTAGTTACCGTCCAATCAATTTCACCTATTAAAAAGGGCACTAGCCCTTTGAATTTCCAATCAAATGAGGCTTTTTTTAAGTTTCTATGACAACACCTTCTATAAAAACCTTATATGCCGCCAGGTCATATCTTACAACCCTTGCCCCGAGGGTTGTGGGGGAGTGTCCTCATTAAAAACCTATCTTCTATCTGGAAATCAACTACGCTGAACAAAATGCTATCTCAAAATTTTGATTGGATGTGTTCGGGGGAATAATGGGCGTGGGGGGGCTAGTTGCCCTCCAATCACTTTCGAATATTAATAAAGGCACTAGCCCTTTGAATTCCCAATCGAATGAGCCTTTCTTAAAGTTTCTACGACAACACCTTCTATAAAAACCTTATATGCCCCCAGGGCATAACTTAAAACCCTTGCCCTAGGGTTGTGGGGGAGTTTCCTCCTCAAAAACCTATTTTCTATCTGGAAATCAACTACGCTGAACAAAATGGTTATCTCAAAATTTTGATTGGATGTGTTTGGGGGAATGATGGTCGTGGGGGAGGGCTAGTTGCCCTCCAATCCCTTTCGGCTGTTAAAAGGGGTACTAGCCCTTTGAATTTCCAATCGAATGAGCCTGTTTTGAAGTTTCTACGACAATGCTTTCTATAAAAACCTTATATGCCCCCAGGGCATAACTTAAAACCATTGCCCTGAGGGTTATGGGGGAGTGTCTTCCTCAAAAATATATTTTCTATCTGGAAATCAACTACGCTGAACAAAATGGCTATCTCAAAATTTTGATTGGATGTATTTGGAGGAATGATAGGCGTGGGGGGCTAGTTGCCCTCCAATCACTTTCGACTATTGAAAAGGGTACTAGCCCTTTCAATTTCCAATCGAATGAGCCTGTTTTGAAGTTTTTATGACAACGCCTTCTTTAAAAACCTTATATGCCCCCAGGGCATAGCTTAAAACCCTTGCTCTGAGGGTTGTGGGGGAATGTCCTCCTCAAAAGCATATTTTCTATCTGGAAATCAACTACGCTGATCAAAATGGCTATCTCAAGATTTTGATTGGATGTGTTTGGGGGAGTTATGGGCGTGGGGGGGCTAGTTGCCCTCCAATTACTTTTGACTATTAAAAAGGGCACTAGCCACTCCAATTTACAATCGAATGACCCCTTTTCGAAGTTTCTACGACGACTCCTTCGATACAAAGTGCCCGGGTATGGAGAGAAAAAAAACACATTGTGCCCACATCGTTCTTTACTTAGGCAGCAGTGTGCTGCCTATGATTAAAAGAATCTAATAACTTTTCTCTAAGTCATACTCGGGAAATTATACACGGAAGTAACACTACTGGTTAAACATATATTCAAGAAAATCGTTTGGATTCCGTGATAAAGTGGAATATGAAATATTGACAGCTAGGTTAATCTGATAACAAAATCTGGGAGCGACTTTACACCAACATAAAAAAATAATCAGGGTACGTGCCTACTAAGACCAACCGTGTCTATACTTTAGAGCCTTAGTTTTGAAAAAAAAAACAATAATGTAAATGACGCGACATTCGAATACATTTAAAGAGCCATAAGGATACATGCTAATATTATAAAGACTTTATACAGTGTAAACCACTGTATATAAAGACAATACAGAATGATCATTCCCTATCTCAACCACTATACAAAGCCGGACCGAGATGCAAGTGCTCTGGCGAACATTTAAACAAGTATTAACAAGTAACATATGCGACATTCGATTTTTTCACGGGTGCAGGCTTCCACTTAGGTTTCCAACCTAAGGTAATTAGGTAAGTTAGACTCTCCCTACTAAGGGCTAAACACACAAATATATATCGTACTACTTTTTCTACCGGTTTTTGAATATATTCAAAAACCGGTATATTCAAAAACCGATAAAAAAAAAATAAAAAAAGATAAAGATAAAGTCTTTTTTTATTATTTAAAAAAAGCCTTTTTTTTATTTAAAAAAAAAGATAGTGGAATATATTATACATCAAATTTATGTATCAACAACAATATCGACAGCTAGGTTAATCTGATAACAAAATCGGGAAGAGACTTTACACCAACATAAAAAATAACCAGGGTACGTGCCTGTGGCATGCTTAAAGACCAACTGCTATAAATTTAGAATTTCAACAGCGTCTTCCTACATTTGTCTCCAGATATAAACAAGGATATGTTCGATAATGCTCATAGTACTATTTGTGGTTACTTAAATGATTGCCTAAGCAATACGGTCAATTTTATACTTTGAGATCATTTCAAAAATGTGTTAATAAATATCAGAGCATGGATGTTGGGACATACGTCGGGGAGGGGCAGGGGCCCCGAAAATTTCGGATCCCTCTTAATTTCTGGGCGCTTCTTATTCAAATTATCGAGTAAAATTTAGTTACACTATTCTCCCCCCACCCCTCCTATGAAAAAATTTCTTGCTTACGTGCCTGTCTTGAGTCCTCTGTTGACAAAGCTTATATAAGATAAGGCCTTATACAAGATAAAGATAAAGATAAAAAGACATGGCCAGATTTGCCAATTTCCGCGTTTCTTCGCAAGCAGGGCCATATTCAGGATTTTGTTTTGGGGAGGGGGGGTTACAAAATAATTTTTGTGGGGAGTTACAAAAAATACCTTAAAAACCCATCAAAAATTTGTTTATATTCATTTTTCTTACGTTTTTACTAGGCGGCAAACGTTTCGGGGGGGAGGGGTATCCCTCTGGACACCGCCTTTTTCACAAGTGTTAATAATTGTGGATTTAGCGAATCCACAATTCGTTGCGGCAAATACAGGTTAAAAAGCTCGTTTCTCGTTAAAGAAGTACAGCAGTATCATAAATACTTTTTCATGTCTGATAATTTTTGTTATTAATGAAAGCAATATAGCCGCTGATGTGCTGAAGAAAAGGATGAATTTGGGACTTCAGGATTAGTTTAGACAAGGTCCCTCATTTTGTCACCATAAAAATATGTTGGAACACTTACCAGAATAAAATTATAAACTTTAAATCAATTAATTGGCAAACAAGTTCACTTTTCACAAAAATATAGACATCTTTTGAAATTTCATAATTATAATTAATATATGGTTATATTCTTTTATAATGAAAGTGATGTAAAAAATGATGATGCTGAGGAAAGGAGGGCTTCGGGAGTTGAGGAATAGTTTTGACGAGTCGCCTCATTTGACCACCTTCGAAAGTTATTGCACCACTTAAAGAATAGAATCGTAGGCCTAAACTATATGAAAATCATTATTGCAGCTATTGCTGCAGCCGAGTAAAGAGCAAATGATCCCATAGTAACCGAAAGTTTTTAATGACAAGGAAGCTCACTTTTCACAAGAAGAAAGTTTTTTTTGTTTCGATCCGACGCTATTTTTGGGGGTTTTATACCATTTTTCGAAATTCCCATAAATCCGTTTATGAAAAATAGGATTTTGCTTTTACGACTAATTGATATAATAGTTACTATTCCTGAATCAGCTACATATGACAATTTTTTATTAGCCACTTTTTATTAACACACGTTTTTAAATTTTTGGTTACTATGGGCCGTTGTTCGTTCTTTACGCTGCAGCTACCGCTGCAACCATTATATTGAAAGTGATGTAACTAGTGAAGATGATGAGGAAATTTATAGAAATGAATCTGCATGGCGGAGCTGAACTGGAATATGGTCAATTTATCGCTATCATTTGCTACAAGACATAAATGCAATACAAATCCCCCTTTTATGAGCCATTGAAGTGAATGAGGTATCATTAAATACTACCATTTATAAAATTCCATGTAGTTAGTTACGCACTTTATTAGGTATGTTAACAGATGTTAGAAAACATTTTCAAAATGCCGACGAACGTTGAAAACCCGGCAATTGACATAGGCATGACTAATTGCTTTAGCACCCAGATCCATTTGTCAGTCCAAATATTGAAAGTTGGTGAATAGTTTAACTTTTTTCTTTCTATAGTAAATAGAGATTTTACGGATCTATATCAGAGAAAAAGGCAAGTATGCAAGAGAGGAGGATTTAAAAGTGTGCCATTCCAGAAGCATGGCCGTATCCGAAATTCTTACTTGTCTATTATATAAAACACACTCGAGAAGTGGAATTTGGTGAGTACTAATGAAACATGATGAAAATACAATGCTTTAGTAACAAAATTATGAAAACTACCGCAAAGAATTATGGAAGGGGGCCGCCCTGAGTGCGTAACCTAAAATAACCTAACCAAAATACCAACTAAATATTTCATTTAAAAAAAACTATAATGTGGTTTCTCAACGAGACGAAGGTTAATGTCTGGTATAGGCAGCGTGAAAATCTGGGTATTCGCAATACAAGTTCTCGAGTGTGTTTTATGTTCTTAGACAAGTACCCCGGAATTTTTGTTGGGGGAGGAGTATTGGTAAATTCTTACCATATCATATTATTGACTTACAAAAAAGGGACTATATCACTCGGTGCCTTTTTTTATGCTCTTTCCAAATATAATAATCATTTTTGTCGGAAATGAATTTTACTCCCACCTCTATATATACCAATTCAGGGTAGCCTATATATTTGCACATTAGGGGGGAGGGGGCAAATTTTATTTCTGATGTAAATGGGAGGTAAGTTTAAACTTTACCCCCACCCCCCTAATGTACAAATATATACCCTGAAATGGTATATAGGGTGGGGGTAAAATTCATTTCAGACAAAAATGATTATTATATTTGGAAAGAGCAAAAAAAAGGCATCGAGTGGTATATTCACTTTTCGTAAGTCAATAATATGATTTGGTAAAAACTTACCGGAGTATTTTTATTCGGGGGGGAGGTGATTTTATGCAACAAAAAATCAAAAGCATATTAGAATTTGTTTATGTGTTTTTTTGTTGGGTTTTTAAGAGTCGGATAAATATATCGGGGGAGGGGTTCAAGCCCCATAGCAGCCCCCCTTGTTACGACCTTACCTATGAGTCTCGAGATTGCAAGGATAATAAAAAATACCAGGTATTTATTATACGACTTACCTTTTTTGTTTTTAGTATCCCCCGTCCCCCTCCATCTGAAGTGTAACAGTTCCTCCGAATTGACTTCCAACATTCTTTATGAGAGAAGTATCAAATATTTTCGGGCAAGAATACATACGGGGTTAGCAATAGCATCGCTTTTGGTCATCTTCCTCGGCGAGTCTCGTTCTCTAAGGTTAAATGCTTTACATTTTTTATTGTTTTTTGGTGTTTTTTCTTTATTTTTGTCCATTCTTGCGGTTCCACATGGGTGCCCATAAGCTGAATTCCAGGGGGGCTTACCTGGTCTAATTGGCACTTTTAATGTTATATAATAGAAATATCAAATCAAAAAAATAAAAATAAGGCATCGTAATTCAGCCAGGAGGGGGCTGGTGCCCCCTCCTGGCTGAATGACGTTCACTGTATATGTGACCGAAATATCTGGTATTTTTGTGAATTTCTATACACTGTCTATTAAAAAAGATTTTACTCTATTTTGAACTTTTATTTTATCGTCATGGAAAAGCAGTGTGGTCTACAAAGTAACTGCACACAAATTGATATATCTAATGCCACTTGATATATCTCCATGCTACCCAAAAATGTGCTTCAGTGCTTTAGAGCAAAAATGTGATTTTCCTTGTTGTTTATAGTGGCCGGATCTAAATCTTCAGCCATTTGTTCTTGGCAATGGCAATTTCAACGATGTACTTTTTGTTTTGGTATTTGTCAATTATACAATAACCACTCGAGAATTTTTGAAGCGAAACCGGTCAAGAAACTAGTCAAGCAACTTCTTTATACCAGATAAAAAGCAATGGCTCGCTTTGGACAATACATTATAGGGTACTCTTGTATTATATGGGCCTTTACAAGGAAACCAGTCACAAAAAAACCGTTTTTGGCGGGTTAACCGCTATAGAGTAAAACAATGATAGCGTGGTTTTTATTGCGTATACGATATTTAAACTGTTGATTTTTGGGGTATAGGGGGGAGGGAGGTACCTAGGTTAGGTTAGGTTACATATTTAATATATGCTATGTTTTACCCCCCCCCCCCTCCCCCAACCCCTAATGTGCAAATATATTGCCCAAACTTGTTTCTAAACTATTATATACTCATCCTATTTTATTTTATATCATTAGCATTAACCAAACTTGACTTTTTAGAAAGGCCCATATAATGCACGAGTACCCCTTATTTCTATAGTTTAATTAAATATTTAGTTGGTATTTTGGTTAGGCTAGGTTACGTATCTAATATAATGCGCTCTGGGCGGCCCCCCTTCCATAATTCTTTGTGGTAGTTTTCATAATTTTGTTACCTAAGAATTGCAATTTCATCATATTTTATTTTATTTAATTAGCATTCACCAAACTTCACTTCCGACCGAGGGGCTATTGTATAATTGACAAGTACCTTTATTTTGATTTGACGTCATATTTGAGTGATTTCAGGTCGTTTTTTGAAACTTTTAAAAATACTTTTCAGTCAAATCTTGCGGAAGCATATTCAGTCGCATTTGAATAATAATACCATACTCAAACTACTGCCAAACAGGGAAATATTTGTCACCAGATAGTTCCTTTTAAAAGACAGTTGCATTCTCAATTATCAGTTTCTATGGGTCAACGATCGCTCTTTACTAAGTTTAGCTACTGCTACAACCAAGACCGAATCAACTTCATTTAAAGAGTAGAGATCTTAAAACACTAACCCAACCGCAAATACTTTGTAAATAGCGGATGTATTTCAAATGAAACTTCAGTACCAGCAGTTCTGTATGGCTATGTTTAATTATATGATATTTGCCATTCAAATTTTATTTTCAAGTGTAATCGCTGCACAGGACTATTGTGAAGCACGAAGCTGGAAAAAAAAGATGAAAATAGGTATTGAAAAAAGCGACATAATTGATTACCTACAGCCAAAAACGTAGAGCTCCTAAACATTTGCTATATAAAACAGGCATGTACTCAGAATAAGCCTTTTGCATCAATAACCAGAAACCTACCCCCTCCCCCATTAACCAAGCCAAGAAAAAACGATTTTTGTATAAATATCCCATTAATTACTTATAACTAGCGCATAATTTCCCTATTCTTTATGCGTGTTGCCTATCCTGTACCCGCTCTCACCAAGAATTATCAGCGACCCCTGCAAAATAGATATACGCCCCTGTAGAACCGACTGACGGAGATACTAGTAACTCAGATGAATTTTACTTACAATTACAGGAGCAAATAGACATGGTCCCAGGTAGAAATATGATGTTATTATTGGGAGATTTTAACGCCCAGGTTGGTAGAAATAGGGATAGATGGTATCCCAGCCTAGGTAAATTTGGTGTAGGAAAAGAAAACAGTAATGGATACAGACTTTTGCAATTTTGTAGGTATAACAATCTAGTTATAACCAATACGGTGTTTGGTCATAAAATGGCTCATAAGTTAACATGGTATTTCACGTGATGGTAAGACAGCAAACCTTATTGATTATGTTATACTAAACCGAAGACTGGCAGGATCAATACAAGACACTAGGGTATATAGGAGTGCTGTTATTGATGTTAAAAGTAAAGATCACCATCTAGTAGTGTCAAGGGTTAATTTAAAGCTGAAATATTGGAAGGGTAACTACCTCCCGGGAAGTTATGATGTTGGTAGACTCCAGGATGAGAATTTGAGAGAAACTTTCCAGGAACAGTTGAATACTAAACTTCAGAGTTTAAAATTTGATAATGTGGAAGATGGTTGGAATAATTTTAGAAAAATTATTTGTGAAGTTGCTCAAGGTGTATTAAGGAAGAAAGCTAGAACTGCAGCTAAGAATATTAGTGAAAAAGCTTTATGTTTAATAGAAAGGAGAAAGGACTTATACAAGAATTATCTGAGTGATAGATCGTATGAAAACAAAAGAAATGTAAAGAAAGTGGAGCAGGCATTAAAATATGAACTAAGGAGGTGTGAAGTGGAGGCCATGGATAAAATTGCCGAGGATCTGGAAGATGCAGCTAGACGGCATAATAGTAAAATATTGTACTGGCACGTTATTAAATTGAGAGGGAGTAGTCAATCCGGACTTGGCCCAGTTAAAGATAGGAATGGGGTGGCAATTAGCGATAAGGAAAAAGCTAAAGCGAGATGGGCCGAACATTTTGAGAACTTGCTTAACCGAGATAGAGTTGCAGGAAAAAATATAGAGAAAAATGAAAAAGTTTGTGATACCTTGGATGTGAAGGAAGATTTGTTTTGTGAGGAGGAATTAACAACAGTAGGCTACTAAAAGGATTAAAGAATAATTAGGCTCCAGGTGCTGATAGGGTGGTAAATGAGTTTCTTAAATATGGTGGCTCTGAGGTTATAAATAAGTTACTGAAGATTATGAATATGATTTTTGAAAAAGGGGAAGTACCTAACGATTTTAGGAAAAACTTAATTAAGCCACTTTATAAGAAAGGTGATAAAAGTGAGCGTGGTAATTATCTAGGCATTAGTCTGGTCTCTGTAGGTAGTAAATTACTTAGTAATATGATACTTTTTAGACTGAGAGATGCCGTAGACAAAGTTTTAAGAGAAGAGCAGTGTGGTTTTAGAAAGGTAGAAGATGTGTCGACCAAATTTTCACTCTTGAAATAAAACTAATAATTGAAAAGGGCCTGAGTTTTCAAACACCTTTGGTCCTCAGTTTTATAGATTATGAGCAAGCGTTCGATTCTGTTGATAGAAGAGCTTTAGTAAAGGTTTTATCCTTGTATGGTATACCAGACAAATACATTAAAGTGATGAGTGCTATGTACGAGAATAACACTACTGCGGTTAAGGTAGGAAGTGAGGTTAGCAGCTGGTTTTGTATTAAATCAGGAGTTAAGCAGGGTTGTGTTCTATCCCCCTGTATATGGATTATTTTGATGGACTTTGTTTTAAGGAGCACAGGAAAGGTAATGGGAGACCACGGAATCAAATAGGGAGGAAAAAGTCTCCTGGACTTGAATTATGCGATTTAAGCATCCTAGATGAAAGTGTGAGCAAAATGAATGAAGTTTTAGAGGTTTTGCGAGTTCAGGGTGCTAGAATTGGTTTGAAAATTAATGTTAGGAAGACTAAGTCACTAAGGCTAGGAATAAGTGAAGATGAAAAGGCGACGTTGGGTAATGAAAAGATTGATCAGGTGGGCAGCTTCACTTACCTTGGTAGTATTATTAGTAAAGATGGTGGGAGCAGTGAAGATGATAAAAATAGAATAGCCAAGGCTCAGGGTGTTTTTTCACAGTTAAAAAAAAGTATGGAAGAATAGGAAGATAAGTCTGCAAACCAAGATTAGAATATTAGAAGCTACAGTGATGACAGTGGTCAAATATGGCTCTGAAGCATGGACGCTCCGAAAAGCGAATGAAGATTTGCTAGATGTTTACCAGAGAAATTGCTTATGGATTGTTCTGGGTACCCGGCTGACTGACCGTATTTCAAACAATAGGCCATACGAAAAATGTGGTTCAATACCGCTGTCTAGGGCTATAATGAAAGAAAGGTTGAGGTGGCTAGGGCACGTTGTGCAGATGAAGGATGACAGATTGCCGAAGATTGTTCTTTTCGGCCAACCATCTAGGGCCAAACGGAAAGCAGGTCATCCCCTTCTGGGGTGGGAGGACGTCATAAAGAAAGATTTAAAGGAAATGGGAACTTCGTGGGCGGGTGTAAAGATGGAAGGCTTCGAATAGTTCGGGGTGGAGGAGGAGCGTGCGTAGCTGTGTTGGCCTCAGGCGGCTTGGTGCTGCGGTGAGTTGTTAGTAGTAGTATTTGATTATAAGGTACTTGGGCATTATATGGGCCTGTCTAAAAAGTCAAATTTGGTTCATTCTATTGAAATAAAATAAAATAGGATAAATATATAATAGTTTATAAACAAATTTGTACTATATATTTGCACATTAGAGAGGGGAATGTTGGGTAAAGCATAGCGTATGTTAAATACGTAACTGAACCTAACCTACGTACCTTTTTCCCCCTTAAACCACAAAAAACAACAGTTTAAATGTCGTATACGCAATGAAAACCACGCTATCATTTATTACTCTGTAGCGGCTAACCCGTCAAAAACAGGTTTTTCGTGACTGGTTTCCTTGTAAAGGCTCATATAGTGCCCAAGTACCGATTATAATAAATGATGTATATTGTGCGATTTACGTCAGTGGTGCGTCATTATGAGCTTTAATATTACCCAAATAGAGAAATCTGTCCAAGCATTAGTCAGGGGGGAAGAAGATATTCTTCAAAAAGTAGATAAGAGCAGTCTGGATCTGGCTGGTAAGGATCTTAGTGGGCCATAGAAGGCCCAGGACAAGGGTTCCAGAGTCGACCACCTTCCAAAAATTTGTACAATCTCTTTAAAACACATGCTCTTTGGTTACTTAATAGCTAAAAACAGACCCAAAAATACCTTCCATAATGAAGCATTCTCCCGATGTAGCTTAATCCACCCCCTCCCCCTCACCAACGACCTAACATCGGTGGACTAGTACTGGTTGAAAATACCCTGTTTTTTTCGCGATTTAAAGGGTAGTAAACTGCTCTTGTTGATGACCACAGTCGACAACCCTAACCAACAAAAAACTCCGTGACATAACTTCTCCCTGAGAATAGGAAATTTGAACTTATAAAAGTTTCTTTTTTGGTTAGAGTAGAATCTGTTATTAAGTTGAAATGAGTAATAAATAGATCAATTTTCCCGACGGTGTTTCCACATGAGAAATATATAAATATAATTACCCATATTTTTCTCCTGTATAAGCAGTAGAAAAGGGGGTGCCAGTCCAGGGGGCACCACTGCTGCCATCTATAATCGAGTCTAATGGGACAGGATCAATTACACCTTTTCCAAGGTCAATCAGGGGATGTTTCTAAGCCTATTGACTCCGGAACGAAGTTTCCACATGCGCACTGAATACCTAACCTGAATCAATGGTATTGATCCATGAAGGGGACAGGATCACGTGTCTTTCAAGGTCAATCAGGGGATGTTTCTAAGTGTATTGATCCACTAAGGGGACAGGATTTCTGGGAAATTGATTTGCATAATCGACGGGGAATTATCGATTCTAACGGCGCAGGATCATGTGCCTCTTTTTTGGTCAATCAGGGACTTCCGTAATTGATTGCATAATCGAAGGGGACTAGATTTCTGGGAAATTGATTGCATAATCGACTGGGACATGAGGGGAGAGGAAACGATGTTGCCACAATGTATTATTTATTATTTTTTTCCTTTAGAGCAGGGCACTTCGTATCGAAGAAGTTGTCGTAGAAACTTTTATAGAAACTTGAGTAAGGATACCAGCAGAGACTTCTGTACATGAATAGTTCAGATTGATTAGATCACCCCACAGAGATCACCCTTTCATAAGATAATTTTTAATGGGTTTGAACTTTGAATTATTTTTTCAGATGGGTTGGGGGATAGCTGCCCTCGGATCTCTTTTGACTATTAAAAAGTGAGTTCGAACTTTCAATATCCAATCAAATGAGCCTTCTCTGAAGTTTATACGAGCATCCCTTTCATATGAACATTATGTGCCCCTGCCCCCAGGGCATAACTTACAACTTTTACCCCCAGGCCCTGGGGGGTTGTGACAACACCTGAGTTTTTCTTATCTGACTTGAGAAATTTTTAATGCCTATCTCAAAATTTTTATTGAATGCATTTGGGGAAAAATGGGCGTGGGGAGCTAGTTGCCCTCCCATCACTTTTGACACGAAAAAACTTAACTAGAACTTTCAATTTCCAATCAGATGAGCCATCTCTGAACTTTTTACGGGCATCCCTTCAATAAGAACCATATATTCCCCTAGGGCATAACTTACAACACCTGCCCTCGGGCCCTGGGGGGGCGCTGTATTGACCCCTGAGTTTTCGTTATCTGGTCTTTGAACCATTTTGAAAAAACTTATCT
>JAQQPU010024352.1:0-10309 GCA_029168905.1 Artemia sp. Kazakhstan ARC1039
TCTTCAGTATTGTGTACTATTTCTTCAGTGATTTTTTTGTGTGTAAAGTATGGCATTTGACCATACAATGTACCTGGACTATTATTTGTTAAGTGCATAAATAAATATTCGTTTGAGATTTATTTTATTCTCTTATCGCTGCATTAGTTATTAGTGATTGAATTGACTATGAAGCCTGTTAGGAGACACCTTTAATTCAATTGTTTTACATTTATCCAAGACAAAAAATAGGTTTAATAAAAACAAAATATAGTATATGCCAAATTTGTAGATAAATTTAGCGAATAACAGGATAATTACTTAGAAATCTGTTGGACTACGATGTAGACGGTACTGCACTGGTTGAGATATTCAAGGGTTGTTGAAGTGCTGTAGAAAATACTTAACATCCCCTCAAAGCAACTGTAAACCCGATACATGTCCCTCTGTTTTGGTTTATTGATCGAGAAATTTACTAAAAAATTACTAAACTTCTCGTCCCTAATTGGTCTAGTTTACCGGCTTTTTCAAAATTATATTCTGTAAGCAAAAAATTTATTTCAGTCACATATATTCACATATAAGAAGCATACGTCCAAAATATTCCTCATTCAGGACCAGGGCCACAGCTGCATTATATACGTGAGAGGCTAGAAATATAATATTATATGTTAGTTTTGTATTATCCAAACCATCAAAAGGAAGCTTACTATATTTCTTGGCGTTATGAATAAATATACTTTAATAATGCTGTCATTAAAATATCCATTCAAGAGGAAGAAACTACACGAAGCCCATCTCATATATACCACTAGAAATAAGTTTTCCATTACGTTTGTCTACAGAGGAGTTACTAGTCAGAATGTTTTGTGGGGGGGAGGCAATGATTTTAACGACTGGCTGGTCATTCAACTGACTGACTTGGGCGATATTGCTTTTAGCATTGCTTCATTCTCTGTTTTTCAAAAAAGTTCGTGATGACGAATAAGGTGACTTAAGGAGTGACTCGGCCCAGCAGTAACCGGAACTAAAAAAAAGGAATTTTTATTGCAGTTAATACATCCAAGACATTGAATTTTCATGCTGAATCCAAATATATAAAATGGATTACGCTTATTGCGACATATCAAAAGCTACGGGCCTACGAAAAATTGTCTTATTTCAAAAGAGGGGAGGGAAGAGCTCCAAAAGGTTAAGTGATCTTAATGAAAAGTACACCATGATATTCAGCGTAGCAGCTAACCCTATTGTAGAAGCTTCGAGCTCCTAATATAGGAAAACGTGGAATTTTGTATTTTTTGCCAGAAGGAAGCTCACGCTGGGTGTTTTTTCCTATGGGTGATCGTATCGAACTATTGGTCCTGGAAAACAGGGAGAGGGCTCATTCGAACGGAATTTAAAAGTTATAATGCTCTTTTAAGTGAATAAAAGGGTTTTGCCACAGGAACCCCCTAAAATACTAAAGGAAGCTTCAATGCCATATATTAAGTTTTGTATCTTTGTTAATACGGTGCATTGTGAGTGTACATGGAAGTCGAATTTTGTTGGAATCAAATCATAGGCAGCGCGATAGCGCTGCCTAAGTAAAGAACGATATGCGCACAAAGTATTATTTATTTTATTTCTCCATACCCGGGTACTTCGTATCGAAGGAGTTGTCGTAGAAACTTCGAAAAGGGCTGATTCGATCAGAAATTGGAGTGGCTAGTGCCCTTTTTAATAGTCGAAAGTGATTGGAGGGCAACTAGCCCCTCCCACGCCCATTAATCCCCCAAACACATCCAATCAAAATTTTTAGATAGCTATTTTGTTCAGCGTAGTTGATTTCCAGATAGAAAATGTGTTTTAGAGGAGGACACTCCCCCACAACCCTCGGGACAAGGGTTGTAAGTTATGCCCTGGGGGTATATAAGGTTTTTATAGAAGGCATTGTCGTAGAAGCTTCAAAAAAGTCTCATTCAATTCGAAATTCAACGGGCTAGGGCCCTTTTTAATAGTCGAAAGTGATTGGAGGGCAACTAACCCCACTAACCCCCCCCCCACGTTCCAGAATAGCTAAATCATGACAAGTCCTCATCCTCATATCGACTTTCAGATGTATTTGCCAAAATCCGATTCAACAGATGTTCGTTAAGTGTAAAAACCGAAATACTTTAAAATAGAAATACACGTCGTTCATAGTATTTCCTCAATCCTGCCTGATTTAACCACTATTGGCATATACAGAATGAGACTGGACCTTATTGCACAATATGCTTTACACTAATTGCACAATATGCTTTACATTTTAGAGTTGAAACAAGGTCCACATTTCAAATTAAATATATAGCTATTTAGAGTCCACCACCAAAAATAGCAATCTGGCCTTTGGACAAGGGGTAAAGAGAACAAAAGACCATAGTAAGTCTTAATAGCTTTAAAGTTCGAGCCAGGAAGAAAACAGATATTCACCTTTCCAGAACGAAACCTACTGCAGTAACTCATTTAGAGCACCCTATACAAAATTCTTCAGCCTAAAAGCTGCATGTGAGTAGGTTGGTTGGACTCTAAGATTATTCCTCCCGAAGTCTCATGGTTCTTCCAGGTTGTTTCACAAATTATTTGAATTTTCACATAATTTGCTAGTTCGATGTTTTTTTTTTTTTTTTTTTTTTTTTTTTTTTTTTTTTTTTTTTTTTTTACATTTCAAACCGGTCATGGTAATGAACGGTAAATAAAGAGATACCCTCATAAATTGAAACGAAGACACTAAAAAATGAGAGTTATAAAACGTTATATACTTCATAAGAAGCCACTAATAAAATATATATGCATTAGAAAATTTACAGTTTTACAAGAGGAAGGGAAATATCTGAAGGATATTTCCTTCAGTTTTACAAAAGGAAGGGAAATATGTATTTTCAGGCAAGCATATTCAAATTTGTGTCCATGTCCTTCACACAAACTGAAGGGGTGTGTTTACCCCCTATACTCTCTTAGACATAGGCAGCGCAATAGCGCTGCCAAAGTAAAGAACGATGTTGGCACAATGGATTTTTTTTTTCTTCTTTTTCCATACCAGGGCACTTTGTATCGAAGGAGGTGTCGTAGAAACTTCGAAAAGCGTTCATCAATTGGAAATTGGAGTGGCTAGTTCCCTTATAATAGTCGAAAGTTATTGGAGGGCAACTAGCCCCCCCCCCCCCTACGCCCATCATTCCCCCAAACACATCCAATCAAAATTTTGAGATAGCCATTTTGTTCAGCGTAGTTAATTTCTAGATTGAAAATATGTTTCTGAGGAGGTCACTCCCCCACAACCCTCAGGGCAAGGGTTTTAGATTATGCCCTGGGGGCATATAAGAACGATGTTGGCGCAATGTATTATTTATTATTTTTTTCTGTAGACCAGGGCATTTCGTATCGAAGAAGTTGTCGTAGAAACTTCGAAAAGGGCTCATTCAATTTATTCAACGTAGTTGAAAGTTTTGGAAATTAGATCTTTAAGGATGACTACCCCCCCCCCCCGAGCCCTCAGGGCAAGGGTTGTAAGTTATGCCCTGGGGGCATATACGGTTTTTATTGAAAGCGCTGTCGTAGAAACTTCAAAATGGCTCATTCAATTGGAAATTGAAAGGGCTAGGTTCCTTTTTTAATAGTTGAATGTGATTGGAGAGCGACTAACGCCCCTCTCACGCCCACCATTTCCCAAACACATCCAATCAAAATTTTGAGACATCCATTTTGTTCAACGTAGTTGAAAGTTCTGGAATTTGGGTTTTTTAGGATGATACACCCCCCTCCCAGAACCCTCAGTGCAAGGGCTGTAAGTTATGTCCTGGGGGACATGTCCCCCAGGACATAACTTACATATTGTAAGTTATGTCCTAAGTTATGTCCAAGGCCAGAACAAAATTTGCACTTTACTGAAAAAAATACAAATGAATGTGGGTTTTCATTTTAGTATATATATACTGATATTTAGTAATTAAAATGTTAATATTATTTGGTTTATTAAAGTTATAAAAGTAAAAACATTTATACTTTTTTCAGTTAAGTGCAAATTTTGTTCTGTCCTTGGTAAGGCATAGGGGTTTTGAGCCCAACTTATGTTAATTTCTGCTCTTTTTGAGTTTGACTCGGTTATTTATTGTAATTTCTGTTCGTTTTGGGTTTCATTTATTTATCGATGCTGATTTGTGGTAGTTTCACGCTTGGTAGATTATTTGATTTTATTTTTGCTCATTTTTTGTTTAATGGAGTTCTTTACTTTTCTTTGAAAAACTTATTTTGTGGAAAAAGTTTTTTTAAATTAATTTACAGGAATAAAGCGTTTAGGCTTGGCAATGCGAGACAAACTAGCTTCACATTGGGGACAATTAGTAAGACAAGATCCATAGTTATGTACAGGCTAGGAGCAATTCCTCTGTTTCGGCATGGCGTCAAGGGACCCTAACACCTGAAAATGGAAAAGAGCAGGAATAGGGGGGGGGTAATCCTAAAGGGCTAGGAATCCTAATGAAAATTGTGCCATCAAGATCAGCAATGCTGATAGGTCTAATAGAGAGGTTTCAGGCAAGAAGTGTTCTTACAACAAAAAGTTTTAACAAAAAACAAGTTTTAACAACAGAAGTTTTCAAACAGTTCATGGTAGCGAAGTGTAAGTAAGGAGCGACCCGGCTCAATAGTAACCGAAACTCTAAAAAACGAAATTGTTATACCAATAAACACATCAAAAGAATCGATTTTTTATGCTGATTTCAAAGTTTTAT
Organism: Artemia sp. Kazakhstan ARC1039; assembly: GCA_029168905.1. Classification (NCBI taxonomy): domain Eukaryota; kingdom Metazoa; phylum Arthropoda; class Branchiopoda; order Anostraca; family Artemiidae; genus Artemia; species Artemia sp. Kazakhstan ARC1039. Next base: position 4,731 of record JAQQPU010024352.1, read on the forward strand.
TAAGTTTAATGCTACCAATCGAAAGTTGCGAGCCTGAGAAAATTTGCCTTATTTTAGGGGGAAACACACCCTAAAAGTCATTAAATCTTAATGAAAGATTCAGCGTATCAGAGAACCCTTCTGTAGAGGGTTCAAGCTCATATCTGCAAAATTGTGGAACTTTGTATTTTTTTGCCAGAAGAAAGATCATGGATGCGTGCTTTCATGTTAGTATGTTCGAATTTCAGGGGTGCTCGCATCGACTCAGTGGTCCTAGAATATCGTGAGATGGCCCATTCAAATGGAAATTAAAAGTTTTAGTGCTCTTTTTAAGCGACCAAAAAATTGGGGGGGGGTAACTGGGTCCCCTCTCACGCTCATTTTTCTCAAAGTAACCCGATCAAAATTTTGAGATGGTCGAACAGACTAATAACGATGTCTTTTTGGATGACTTAATCCCCCACAGTCCCCGGGGGAAGGGCTGAAAGTTATGAACTTTGCCTATTGTTTACATATAGTATTGGTTATTGGGAAGTATACGAACAGCAATTATTACGTATATAAGGGGGTTTGCCCCCTCGTCAATACCTCGCTCTTTACGCTAAAGTTTTTCTAGTACTTTCAAAAGACCTATTTATTCTAACTAAACGGCCTTTGTGATTTAGAGGTTACTCTTAAAGAATTTGAAAAAAATTCGAACTTAAGCGTAAAGAGCAAGGATTTGACGAGGGGGCGAACCCGCTCATATACTTAATAATTTCTATTCGTTTAAATTTTTAATGTTGCTCCTTACTTTCAGTTGAAAAAAGTTTTTTTTATATTTAATCTATCTTAAAACAAGAAGTTTTCTTCTTATTTTGATTGCCAAAGATAGTTTAAGGTTTCTGTTTATGTGTCTCTCTGTTTTTTTTTCCAAGGGATGATCATATCCAAGTTTTTTTCAAAGAAAAAAAGGGGGGGGGTTGAAAAGCTGAAACAAGTTGAAAAACAAAATAGGTGAGTTATGTGAACAACTAGTTTAAAAAAAACCCATATCGTGGTCATCTTTTAGCAAAATAGCTGCCCACTTTCTGTGTTTTTTGTTTCATCCCGCCGCTAGTTCGGGTCTGTAACCCTCACGAACAGGATCGGGCGTTGAGGCCTTACAAACATAGCTTGACGTCGCCTCCTGTCACTATGGGCGGAAACTCGGGCTTTCGACCTACGCACGCTTGTTATCAAGATGTCATTTTTTTGTGTTTTGCTTTCGTATTTTTTTTAGGATATAATTTCTTGTTTTTATAGCATATTGCCGTCCTTCAGTTCTTTTTGTTTTCCGGATATATCCATGGAAGATTCTTGTCATTGTGCCCAGCCGTTGGCGAGATATTACGTTTTTTGAACATAATTTGCTTTGATCATGGATAGTCAAATCAAGCCATGCGTCTATGTTAATTACCGTGTTTTGTATGATACATATTTACCTTTTTTTGCAAACAAAAAGTTTATATTTTCTTGGTTTGATAGCCTATCCCCCTCCCATAATTCTCTCTCTCTTCATTTACGTTTTTTTCGCATTGGTGTGTCTTAAGTAGAAGACAAACTTCGTTAAAATTTCTGCTGGATTGGAGGGAAAAAGTAAAGAATCTTAAAAAACTCTGCCCCTGGACTCCCTCATGTCACCTTTTCTCCACGACGCAAGCTTGAAGTCCCCATAGCACAAGGAACGTATTCCCCCAAAAATTCAAAATGATTGGCCCAATCGCTTCAGAACATAACACATTTTAATTTACCAGCCTGTGAGTATATAGAGAAAAGATCTGAACAAAATCAAAAAAAGAAGAACTTTTTCTTATGGAAGTAAAGAGCGATGTTAAAACTTAAAATGAACAAAATTAATATGATGCAGATTACACAAGATATGTCTCCAAAACTAGTTTCAATAAATGGCATGTGATATTTTCCAATATCTGTAGAAATAAAAAAAAGAAACTGCCACTTTGTCGAAAATACAAAACCAACCCCAAAAAAAGGATTTTCGCTTAGGATCAGAAAATTCCATGAGTAACCTAAAGGAAATAAAACACTAATTTATAAGCCTTTCAGTAGTATTTTGCATTCGCCAACCATGATACCGATAACTTAGTATACAAATATAGTTGTCTAAAAACACAAGCAAGTTCATTTTTCGAAAAGAAAAACGATACTTTCCTGTGGTACGTCAAGATGGGTGGTTCAAAACCTACAGTTTAAGGATTCAGACCTTGAAAAATCGATTTACTATTTTATAATGTGTAATCCCTGGCTTTTTGACGATTTTTGGGTGGAAATTGGTGTTTCGTGGCACAAAATGGCTAAAAATACCACTTTGCTGTAGCACGATTTCTTTCCTTACTTAGAAAGGGCACTTGATATCGCGATATCTGTTCACATTAACCCTCTCTCAACATTCCACGAATGCTGATTTGATAGGATCACCCATGGGGAAAAAAATAATTTAAAAAAGTGGAGACTTGTCAGTGCTTACACTGCAGAAAAAGTGGTTTTCCTTGTTGCTCAGGGTGGAGGGGGGGACTGTCATTCTTCTGTAAGAATTTCCGACTAGGATGATTCCAATGGCGAACTTTTCATCTCGGTCCGACGTCATTTTCGAGGGGTTTCAGGCTCTTTTTGAAAATGCCCATAAATTTTCTTTCGCATTAACATTTTTACTAATAAGATCTATTGAATCAGCAGTTTTTCCTCATTAGACAGTTTCTTTTTTTAAATTTTTCTTAAAATTTCAGTTACTATGGGGCGTGGATCACTTTTTACTGGGTTTCAGCTATTGTTGTAGCCAAGGCCGTATCCAGGAGAGGGTTAAGGGGTTTCAACCCCCTCAGCCAAATTGTTTGTCCGACTCGTAAAAACGTAACAAAATGAATATAAACAAATTTTTGATGTGTTTTTCAGTTTATTATCCCCCCCCTGAAAAAAATCCTGGATACGGCCCTGGTTGTTGCTATGATACAAAGAAGAGAAGGAAGAACTATTAAAACAGTTTAAAAATTTTCAAAAATATGAGGTCTCAAAAGCATTCCCTATGCCATGTGTACCGGGTGTATGTCTATCGTTGTGGATTTGGAAGAAGAAGAGTACTCAAAGCTCTAGTGTACAATTTCCGTTGGGAAATAACTTAAAATAAATCAAAGTGAGTAAACAACTAGGATGTTTTAGTTTAGTTTTAATGGGGAAACAATAATGGAAAGCAGAAACTTGGGAGAAAAGAGATAAGAGCTCCTTAGGTTAAACATTAATTTCCATGGAGAAGAGGAGGAAATAAATTTAGGCAGAAATCCTTTTTGTTGATTGTTTCATTAATATACTGACTACAAAATGTTTAGTAAATGCTCAAGTACTAAAAATAAAGATGCAAATTTCAGGGGTGTTAAGAGCCAGAGTTACTCCCAAAAGACTTCTTCACGCATTTAGTATGCTAGGATAGTACAAAGTAGGCTCAGCCGACAAGCCCCTCCGAAAAAACACAAGCCTTGTCCCAATGGTTGGAAATATGCCATGTTCTTGAGCAAGAACTTAAACTTTTTAGCCATAACAATATTTTCGCTCGATGAGTTTTAGCCTGCAACAGGAGGAGATGCATTGAAAGTAAAAATTTTCGTAAGATTAAGATTAATCTAACCATTTTTAAAAACCACCTGGGATAGGATAAAAACAGAGACCTAACCTAACAAATAATTAACACAAATAAGGCACCAGGTATTTGTAGGATAATCGATACGTACTTAGCTTTACAAGGTTTTTGCTATAGGCCTATAGTTTCCATATGATTTGTCTCTTTCTTCCTTCTACCCTTCCCTCCTCCCAAAAATTCATGAATACGATTTTGTTCATCACTATCGCTTTATGAGGGAAAATATATTTCGGATTTATTTCGTTAGAAAGTTAAAATAATTCGTGGGTGACATTTCTAGAAATGGTTAGTGTTATGGTGTGATAGATATACAGAATTTATCGCTTTTTCTCTTGCCGTTCACCCCCTATGAACAAATTTGAACAATCTGATAGTTCTTTAACTTCCTTCGAAGTGGAGATTGAAAAGTTGTACGCATACCTATAAAACATATAAGATTGAAGCATACTTGAGTCTTGTACAACGTGCTGCAACACGGAAAGGGTATAAGTGATATTTCCGAAGGTAAAGCCTACTCCACTTAGCATTTGTATGTCATTAAAATTGTTGTGGTAAAACAGTCGACGAGTTGCCCTTGTCTGTATTTGCTATCGATGGGGCAGGAAATTTCAAAGGTCCGAAAATCAGCTAATAGCTATAGATTCAACCAAAATAACAGGCTTTACAAGAACGAATGAGTCGCAAGAACCGAATCCCTTATCATTTTGATCACTTATTGTATACCTGAATTTAATGGGACAGCCTTACTTCCGGCTGTCTCTGGCTATTTGTTTTAGAGACGAAATGAGCAGTTGGTGGCCCAAAAATGCTCATAAAGAAGCCGCCTTCTACCTACCTACCATTTTGATAGAATTTCAAGGCTCTAGTTACGATAGACGATATAGATAAAAGCAGCAAATTTTTTACATTTCAAGCAATATCATTGTCCGGAATGTGTGTTTTTGGGATTTTCCTGGACTATGTTCATTACCCCAAAAAACTGTCATTGGAAGAATAGTCAATATAAAACTAGAAGTAGTATGAAAATGGGAACATATATGAGTGTAGAACCAACAAGAACAAACTCCCACACATGATTTACCCCCCCCCCCCTGAAAAGGCTAAAAAATTGGAAAAAACTGTGGGAAAAGTTGAACGAATTGAAAAAAAAATTTTAGAAGCCACTGAAAAGCAGCATTCGGAGAAGGGATCAAAAGTTTCCGCAAAATGTTAAAAATTATGGATCTATCAATATTGCCGAGCAGGATCTTAAAACAAGGATGAAATCAACACTGATTAACTTCGGCTTGTTCTCTTTCTGGAATTAGCGGTTCACTTCAGGCATGTATGTAATGGAATTTGAACCCATTCCCCTTCCCGAATTCTCCGTGATTTATATTTATTTTATAAAATTTATCATGTTGCACATAGAACATATATGTTTTTCATTTTATGACTCTGTAATGTCAAATTCACAAACGTGTGGTTTTGTACATATCACATGGGCCTAAGTACCCAGGAAAAGGGATCAAAAACACAATCACCTCCCAAAAATGACCTCTGCGATTTCATCAAAATTCGTGTATTTTTCAAACAAATTACCTGCCAAATCTATCCCCAGAAATAAATTCCTGTGAGGGCTGGTGATTGAGCAGAGATAAAATTAAGGGTTCTAGATGTTTTCCCCCCGGGAAATTCTGCCCCAAACTACAAAACCCCCAAACTACAGGCGGAACATAGGGTGTAGAATATCCTGTAGTATTTGGTATTTACATTGTTTTTTCTTATATTTTTTTTTCGTCTTTTAGGGTGTGAAAACTGTTGAAGGGTTGCCCTATAATGGAATTACACGGAGATAACAGCATGGAACGAAGAAATACGAGTAATTACTTCCCATCCGGTACCAACATCCAAGAGCGGAGCCAGGACTTTTTTTCGGGGGGGGGGGGGG
>JAQQPU010024353.1:0-12715 GCA_029168905.1 Artemia sp. Kazakhstan ARC1039
AATTTAGCACAAAGATGCGGTACGTCTTTTCCTAACATAAAAAAAAAATTCCAGAACTATGATTTTGAGCAATATCACCTTTCCTATCGACTCAATCTTTTTATCAGGGTTCAGAATAATTCCTTACTTTAAGAACAGCAAACAGTAGATACATGATAAGCTGTAAGAATACGAAATAATAAAGTTTTATTTAAACAAGTTTTCAATATTTATTACGATAAAATAAAAATAATATGCCTGTGATTCTTTTTTTTTTGTTTCTTGACTCAAGAAGCGGTTCCTTGAGTGAGGAGTAGAGGCCATACAAGAAGCAGAATAGCTTAGATGAGCAGTAAATTCGTTTAGTAAGGGATGAGCAAAACAGATAATAGATTTGAAAATGTTAAGGGCTCGATTTCTTATAAAATATAAAAAGGGGAGATAAAAAGCATAAACAACAGTTTTACTGATAAATAAAATGAACTTAAGGTTGCGAACCCTTGATTTTTATTTAAACATTACAATTACAAGAAGCCATGTGTGTTGCAACGACTTTCTATATAAAAATGAACACCATGACAGGCAGCGCAATAGCACTGCCTAAGTAAAGAACGATGTTGGCACAATGTATTATTTATTTGTTGTTTGGTTGATTTTAGACCAAGGCACTTTGTATCGAAGAAACTGTCGTAGAAACTTCGAAAAGACCTCATTGGATTGGAAATTCAAAGGACTACTGCCCTTTTCAATAGTTGAAAGTGATTGAAGGGCAACTAATCCCCTCTCACGCCAACCGTTTCTCCAAACACATGCAGCAAAATTTTGAGATATTCATTTTGTTCAACGTAGCTGAAAGTTCTGAAAATTAAGTCTTTGAGGATGATAACCCCCTCAGAGCCCTCAGGGCAAGAGTTGTAAGCTATGAACTGGGAGCATATAAGGTTTTTATAGAAAGTGTTGTAAAAATTTCAAAAATTGTTTATTTGATTGGATATTGAAAAGGCTAGTACCCTTTTTAATAGTCGAAAGGGATTAAAGAGCAACTAACCCCCTCTCCCACCCACGATTTCCACAAACATATTCAATTACAATTTTGAGATAGCCATTTTGTTCAACGTAGTTGAAAGTTCTGGAAATTATGTCTTTGAGGATGACAAACCCCCCGCAATCCTTAGTGCAAGGGTTGTAATTTATGCCCTGGGGTTTTTATAGAAACGGTTGTCGTAGTAACTTCAAAAAGGGCTTTTTCAACGTAGTTATTTTTTTCAACGTTGTTGAAAGCTCTGGAACTTATATCTTTGAGGAAGATAACCCCCTCAGAGCCCTAAGAGCAAGGGTTGCAAGTTACGCCCTGGGGCCATCGAAGGTTTTTATTGAAAGCCTGGTTGTAAAAACTTCAAAAAGGGCTTATTCAATCGGAAATTGAAAGGTCTAATGTCCGTTTTAATATTAAAAAGTGATCGGACGGCAACTAACCCCTCTCTCACCCCCACCATTTCCACAAACAGATCCAATCAAAATATTGAGATAGCCATTTGTTTTAGATTGACAACCCCCTCACAACATCAGGGCAAGGGTTGTAAGTTATGCCCTGGGGGCATATAAGGTTTTATAAAAAGTTTTGTGGTAGAAACTTCAAAAAGGGCTCATTCGACTGAAAATTGAAAGGGCTAGTGCCCTTTTTAATAGTCAAAATAGATTGGAGGGCAACTAACCCCCCTCTCACGCCCAGCATTTCCCCAAAAACAACCAATCAAAATTTTTACATAGTCATTTTGTTCAAGGTATTTGAAAGTTCTGGAAATTATGTCTTTGAATATGAGAAACCCCCCACACACCTCAGAGCAAGGGCTGTAAGTTATGCTCTGAGGGCATATAAGTTTTTTATGAATAGTGTTGTCGTTGAAACTTCAAAAAGGGCTCATTCAATTGAAAATTGAAAGGGCTAGTGCCCTAATTAAAAGTCGAAAGTGATTGGAGGGCATATAGCCCCCCTCTAACACCCACCATTTCCCCAAACACATCCAGTCAAAAGTTTGAAATTGCAATTTTGTTCAACGTAGTTAAAAGTTCTGGATATTAGGCCTTTGAGAATGACAACCCCCCCCCCCAGCCCACTGGGTAAGGGTTGTAAGTTATGCCCTGAGGGCATATACAGTTTTTATTGAATGGACTGTCGTAGAAACTTCAAAAAGGGCTCATTCGATTGGAAATTGAAAGAGCTAGTGCCCTTTTTAATAGTCGAATGTTATTGAAGGGCAACTAAACCCCCCTCTTACGCCCACCATTTTCCCGACCACATCAAATCAAAATTTTGATAGTCATTCTTTTCAGCGTAGTTGAAAGTTTTGGAAATTAGGTCTTTGAGGGTGACAACCCCCTTTAATTGAAGAAAGTGATTGGAGGGCAACTAACCCCCCCTCTCACGCCCACCATTACCCCAATCACATCCAATCAAAATTTTGAGCTAGCAATTTTGTTCTACGTAGTTTAAAGTCTTAGAAATTATATCTTTGAGGATAACAACCCTCAGCGCAAGGGTTGTAAATTATGCCGTGGAGGCATATTAGGCTTTTATAGAAAGTGTTGTAGTAAAAACTTCAAAATAGGCTCATTCGATTGGAAATTAAAAGAGCTAGTGCCGGTTTTAATAGTTGAAAGTGATTGGAGGATAACTAACCCCCCTCTTACGCCGACCATTTCCCCAAACACATTCAATCACAATTTTGAGATATCCATTTTGTTCAACGTAGTTGAAAGGTCCAGAAATTATGTCTGAGGATGACAAATTCCCTACAATCCCCAGGGCAAAGGTAGTAAGTTATGTCCTGGGGCAAATAAGTTTTTTTTTATAGAAAGCGTTGTCGTAGAAACTTTAAAAAGGGTTCATTCAATTGGGAATTGAAAGGGTTAGTGACCTTCTTAATAGTCAAAAGCGACTAGAGGGCGAATTCCCTCCCCCACGCCCATCATTTCCCCAAACATATCCAATCAAAATTTTTAGATAGCCATTTTGTTCAACGTATTTGAAAGTTCTGGAAATTATATCTTTGAATATGACAAACCCCCGACACACCTGAGGGCAAGGGCTGTAAGTTATGCTCTGAGGGCATATAAGGTTTTTATAAATAGCGTTGTCGTTGAATTTTCAAAAAGGGCTCATTCAATTGAAAATTAAAAGGGCTAGTGCCCTAATTAAAAGTCGAAAGTGATTGGAGGGCATCTAGCCCCCCTCTAAAACCCACCATTTCCCCAAACACATCCAGGCAAAAGTTTGAAGTTGCAATTTTGTTCAACGTAGTTGAAAGTTCTGGAAATTAGGCCTTTGAGAATGACAACCCCCCAGCCCACTGGGTAAGGGTTGTAAGTTATGCCCTGAGGGGCAAATAAAGTTTTTATTGAATGGGTTGTCGTAGAAACTTCAAAAAGGGCTCATTCGATTGGAAATTGAAAGAGCTAGTGCCCTTTTTAGTCGAAAGTTATTGAAGGGCAACTAACCTCCCTCTTGCACCATGAATAAAATACCATATATTTAAAATACAAGATTCTTTCCTTCTAAAGATGATTCGGGCAGAAATTAAACGTCCCCTAATTGAGTTCAAATACCACTTCCAAGAGTCTAAATTCTTAATCAGCAAAAAGAGAAATTGCATTCTAGCTTCAGTCAAACAACGACGCTAGTCGTTCGAATTTCGCTAAGATAATTAGTAGCAAAAAATGCTACGTACGATATTTCTAAGGAAGTTTAAATGGCAAAAAAACCGTGTGAACGCCTAAATCATCTGAAATATCTTAAAGAGATTATTGGACGAGGATTCGCGTCCTTGGGCCACGTGAGCCAATGGCAAGCCAGTCCTTACAGCGCAGGACGAAAGAACTGCGTTTGGTAGTGGGGTAGATGTGCTTTTTAATTTTAATCGTATGTCAGATTTGAAACGATTAGTAAATCAGACCTAGAGAGATTCAGACGAAATTCTTATATTCTTGTCACCGTTATTGTCATTGAAGTGACCCGCTGCTGTGCAACTAAGCATGTAAGTTCAATAAATTTATTGTCTTTTTTATCTGTGTTTGTTTCATCTTATATGTCTGCACCTAGCCTAATATTAGATAATTAGTTCGTAAGTCTCCAAGGTAAACGCTCCCAAAGGAATCTGATCTCCAGATAGCTCGAGAAAAAAGAGGCCACATTTATATGTCCAGATGTTCGATTCTCTCTCATTAATTGAGAGCGGCGCTAGCCGAGTTGACACAATCTCCAGCGCTATAAGTGGCGCTATCGGAGAAATTTCTATCGCCACAAATAGCAAATCTTTTATCGCTACAAATCTTTTATCGCTACAAATGGCGCGAGTCGGAAATTGGAGAAAAACTTGCGAACTAATTAGGCTATGAAACTTTGTAATTTGAATTTAATTATTGGGAACGATACAGACATATAAGAAAAGTGATTAGGCCTATTGCCGCTAAGCTACGATAGGAAAACCCTTATATCTCATAGGAGATAATAGCCTCCCCCAAAATAGGTTAAGAAAAAATAAATTTATTTTCAATTAATTCAAAAAAAAATGGAAGAACTCGGTGAGTTATTAATAGTGCAAAAGTTAGTCGCGAAAAATATAGAGATAGCAAAATCTATACCAGAGTACAATGGCCAGTCAGATATTGACGAATTTAATATCCAATTGACCCAGTTTGTACAACTAAAAAAAACACGTTGGAGCGTTAAAAGGCATGCTACTACTACGATTAAAAGGCCAGGCCTTAACTTTTCTAAAACAGATCGAACAGACCATAGGCAATAACGTCAACTTGCCAATAAATACGGTTGATGACTTGTTAAAAGCATTCAAAGAGAGATTTATAGAAACCAGTTCTATAAATAAATTAAAACACGGAGTAATAAACTTTGATTTTTCACAGAATATAAGGATATATCTTGATAATATACGCATTTCTGTAGAAGCAAAATACGGAAGTGGTTCTGGGCAACTATATGAAAAAGTCATACTAAATACCTTTTTGCCAGGGCTACCCCCAAAACTATATAGGGTGGTAATATCCAAAAATATTCAGACGCTGGATCTCGCAGTTCAGGAGGTAGATCAAATAATCGAAGTTGATAAAATGGTTGCTAATCATAGTAAAGCAAAAATAAATATCCTAGGCGACTCAAACGCGAACCTAATCTTCAAGGGCGATCAGGCATCCCCCAGTTTCTTTTCAAGGGATAACTCCCCAGTGCCAAAAAGAAACAAAACGCCAGAACCCGCTAGGCAGAAAACAGTACGCTTTCAGCCTATTAAACAATATAATTACGGAAATAACCCTACAATAATAAGGTGCCATAATTGTAATCGTGTTGGCCATATCGCAAGAGAATGCCACTATATCAACAATCCTATACCAAGAATTGCTGTCGGTAATACACAAAATTACAGCAACCATTTGTTCAGAAAAACAAATTTTAGCACCGGTCGTGCAATAGGCTATAACCAAGGGGGATTGCGCCAATCAGTACCTTATAATGCGTACCAACAAAATTTGTATAACCCTCTCCCCAACAGACAAATTAATTACCGATTTGAAAACCCAAATACTCGCCAAGGCCAATATAATGCCAGAATGCCATATAGAAATCACGAAAATTTGCCGACAAGAAATGAAAATTTTGGAAGCCAACGGTTTTGGCAGTCAACGCCAGCAAACGGCACTGACACGAGACATCCACGTTACCATGATAATACATGGAGAAGACAGACAGACGTAAATCATTTAAATATGCCTACGGAACCCAATAAGTCTGAATATCAATTACGGGCACCGAAAAATGAAATAAATCCTCAGGGAAACGTCTCGGGCCCCTCAGAAACATAAATTGGACCCAGAGGGTGCCAGGAATATTTAATAGGTCCAAGACAATATTAGTGCCTTCTTGTAGTGATATTATTAACAAGTTACCTATATTTAAGGATTTTTGTGTAGAAAACGTTTACTTTACGGCCTTAGTTGACAGCGGAGCTACTGTAAATATAATAAACTCAGGCGTATTTAATATCTTGCCTCCGCACATTAAACGACAGAGGAACCCTAATAATCCCAATTTAACAAGCGTGACAGGTCATAAATTAAATGCAAAAGGGTCAATTTTGGCTAAACTTAAAAAGAGACAATAGAACGTTCATGACAAATTTTATTATTTGATAATTTCCCATATGAAGCTATTATAGGGGAAAATTGTCTAAGGTCTAATAGAATACTATTAGACGTAGCCAACGAGAGGCTTGTCTACCCAGCTAAGGTAGGGGAAGAAATTTCTACCTTAAGAAATGGTAACAGAGGTTACGAAGACAACATAACAGTAAACAAAATTTCTAGTGGTATAATGTCGAAGTATTATGAACCTCATGTCTCGCAAAGACATGGCATAATTGGAAATTTGTTCAATTACCCTGAGAGACATTGCAGAAATGATGTAAATTTAAATAATAACAGTATTGAATCTGCGAAAATAAAAATAGGAGATATGCGACAGTACAGGTCAAACGAAATTAAGAAACTAGTGGAATTGTGGAAAAACATAGTAAAACCCAACGTGACGCCACAAGATGACGCAATGGCACAGCATAGCGCCAGTATGAATCTAAAAAACAATGAAAATGAAGAGAAATATTACGGATTTGCGATAAGGAAAACAAAAGTCCCTCCCAAAACGATGCAAAAAATTCAAATATCACAGATGATCGAGCCAGTGGTTAGCAAATCAGAAATGTGGTTTGCGACACCGTCTGAAATACCCGAAAATCTGTTATGCGAGGAACAGATTATATCTTATGACAAAGGGGAAGGTTTTATTTGGGTAACCAATAACCATGAAAATGATACAGTTACAATTAAAAAGGGGACGTGTTTAGTCCAAATCCAGGTTTTAACGGAAAATGATTTAAATAAATGGGAAACTTCTAAAAGAAACCTAGTTAACGGTATCAAAACTTCAAATAACGAATATCCTTTAACTAAATCACAATTTTTAAACAAATTTAATATGGATCATATTACGGACTTGGAACTTAAGAAAAAAATATGCGAATTATTATGGAATTTTAAGGATGTATTTTCTGCATCTGAAGATGGCATCGGGCTAATACCATTTTATGAACATTCTATTTTAACTACTGGTAATCCCGTAGCAAAACAGCCATATCGTGTGCCATATAAGCACAAAGAGTGGTTAAAAAATAAAATCCATGAAATAGAAAAAAACGAAATTATACGCCCAAGTATAAGTTCGTATAGTGCACCAGTGATCTTAGTACCAAAAAAGAATGGAGATCTTTGACTCGTAGTAGATTATAGGGCTCTCAACAAACAAGTAGTTAGCGATAAATTTCCTCTACCAAGAATAGACGAAATTCTTGACTCAATTTCAAGCAAAAACAAAATTTTTACTTCTTTGGACCTTACCCAAGGCTACCACCAAGTGAAAATAGCCGAAAAGGATGTCCATAAAACTGCATTTTCAGCATCCGAATATGGTTCTTATGAATACTTAAGGGTACCATTTGGGCTTAAAACAAGTTCAAGCGCGCTATGTAGACCCCTATTGCACCTTTTAAGAGGATTAAAGAATATAATTCATTTTGTTGATGATATTATATGTGTGGGGGAAAACACTGAACAACACTTAGCAACGTTAGCTAAGGTGTTCGAGAATTTCAGGCAAGGCAATTTAAAATGCCGGCCTGAGAAAGTAAATTTATTTCAATCTAAGATTAAATTCTTTGGAATAGTAGTAACCCAGGGAGAGATATCCCCAGACTCTGATAAAATAAAATGTGTTGAAAACCTCAAGCCCCCCAAAACTATGAAAGCATTAAGGGGAATTTTAGGACTTACTGGCTACTTTAGAAAATTCGTACGCAATTATGCCCAAATTGCGAAACCCCTCACGGAATTAACCAAAGGAAACTCCCATAATGTTACCTGGTCCCAGGAAGCTCAAACTTCCCTAGACCGACTCAAAAAGGCGCTCACTTCTAAACCAATTTTATCACTCCCTGATTTCGAAAACGGAAAATTCATCGTTACCACTGATGCTAGCTCAAAGGGCATAGGCGCTATCCTTTCGCAAATTATCCCTGTAGAAAACCCTAACCCTCTACAGGGAACACCCAAACAAATAGAAACAGTTATATGCTATTCAAGTAAAACTTTATCAAAAGGCGAAAGTAGTTATTCCGCCACAAACTTAGAATTATTATCTATTATCTACCACTTGGACAAATTTAGACATTATTTAATTGGTAGAAAAATTTATACTATGATCAGACCATAAAAGCTTGCAGTACCTGCGCACATTTAAAAACCCCACGGGTATTCTAGCTAGATGGATTATGAAAATCCAAGACCTAGATTACAAATTTGAACATTTAAAGAGAAAACAAAACGCAGCTTGCGACTTTTTAAGTAGATACCCAGAAAATATTCCATCGGAAGCTGAAGAAAATGAAGTTAACGCCATAATTGCTAAGAGCAAACATGGATGTAAGAAAAACAAAGTCAAAGACGCAGTAAAAGAAAATAAGATTAACTATTGTCCCCTGTCTTTGGAAAATATAAAAAGAAAGCAAAAAAAGGACGAAATGTGTGTAGCACTGATTGATTATTTTGTGAATGATGATGCGTTACCGGATAAATTCAAAACTTTTAGAAAAGAGATAGATAATTTTTACTATGATCTTGATGAAGAAATACTGTGTAGAATTGTGACCGCCGAGACAAACAGAAACCAAACCTCAATAATACCTGTATTACCACAAAACTTGATAGGGCCTGCATTTGAATATTTTCATTCAGAGACAGGTGGACATTTAGGGGTAATGAAAACGTTCCATAAATTGAAACAATATTTTTACGTACAATCTGCACTGACAAAACTTAAAGAATTTGTAAGTTCATGCGAAGCATGTAACTTAAAAAAAATCCCCCCAGCTTATCCAAATCCTCCAATGGGAAGGATCCCGGTAGCAAAGTACCCCTTCGATATTATCTCATTTGACCTATACGGGACAAGTGGAGGCTTACCTGTTTCTAGCAGAGGCCATACTTGTATTCTTTCGGTTATAGATCATTTTACAGGATTTACTATTGCAAAAGCATCAAAAAATCAAGGTGCTTATGCCACAAGTAAGGAATTAGCAAAGTTATTTTTACAATTTGGCATTCCTATTAAAATTTTGAGTGACAACGGGAGCAATTTTGTTGCAAAAGTAACAAAAGATTTAATGAGTTTTCTTAATATAGAGAAAATGATGACTGCGCCATACCATCCACAAGCTAATGGCAAAATAGAAAACAGGCATAAAATATTTTCGAACGTTCTAAGTATTTATACGAAAGACAATAGGAGCGACTTATATAACTCTTACCTTATTTAACTAACGTAATCAACACTGCTTATTCCGAAACAACCAGAGACAATCCATTTTATTTACTTTTTGGTCGTGATTTCAGAATCCCGTATAATGAGATTACTGAATCTCGGCAGTATCATAATAGCTCAGAATATTACAAACAAGAATTCATAAATAGGAAGAGGAAAACTTATAAAATAGTTAGGCAAGAGTTGGATAAATGTAAAATAAACCAAGAGCTTAGAAACCAACCCAAAGTTAAGGGGAATATAAATTTCAAAGTAGGAGACTTCGTTTACCCAAAGAAAGAGGCAAAAACGGAAGGAAAAAAACTTTCCAACAAATATTCTGGACCGTACAGAATAGTCAAAAAGTACGATAATGAATATACCTTTAAAATGGAAAACCCCGATAGTGGAAGAACTTACAAGGCGCATGTTAGCCGAATAAAAAGAGCCAAATTTCCAGAGAGATGGGTATCACATCCCTCTTCTACTGATTTGTCAGATTCAGAAAATGAGCCCCCTAGGTCAAGATTGGCAGAGCTAAAATCCTTTAATTTCAAGCAAGACTATTTCGAGAATCACAGTGATGAACAAAACTTTGAAGAATTTTTAGCTATGGAAAATCTAGTTATTCCAGAGAAAAAATCCCTAATATCAGTAAGAATAAGAACGCCAAAAAGTCCAAAAAGTTATTCATCGGCGAGCGCAGGAGATTTAGATTATACAATATCTCCAAAGACCCAATTTTTCCCCGATAGAATTTCGACCCCATGTCCCCCCAAAAGATTTCCAGACGATATGGTTTCCCCTGCAACACCAATAGAAAGGCCCCTGTCTTTACAGGATGAATTAAACAGAGCTGTAGAAACCCCCGGTATTACTGTAAAGAAAACTCCTCCCAAAGATTTAACTAAAACAAACCTGCGAGAAGCTATGGATTTAATAAATTTTCCCATAAAAACGAGTCAAAGTACATTGTCCGGGAATAAAACTCCAAAGGATGACCAGCAAGGTCAATATCATGATATAACTGTATCCAAGGCCAAACCTAAACAGTGGACTTCATGGAGGGAAACCCTAGTGCAAAAAATGCCCCATCCCCCTGAGGACATGGCATTCAAACAATGGAGGAACCCCGCAAAAACTATTGATTCCTCCCAAAGCTCTCAAGAATCTTTCAAATCTCCCGAGTTGAAGACTCAAGACGAGGACCTAGAGAATAAACCTTCTACTTCCAGAGGAGTAGAAATTTACGAAGGAAAGGCAGGTGATACCTCAAAAAGTGCCACCTCTAAAAGTTCTAATCCGGATTCGTCGGAAACCAGTTCCGAAGAGTCTGACGGCGAATCAGACCATGTAGTAGCTAAAGAAATAGGGAAATCAAGGCCGACCTCAGCAGCCGCACACGGGAAACAAACGAAATTAAAAGGGCAAGAATTTTTGAAAAAACAATACAAAAAGTTTGACCTTATTTCGCTAGAAAAACCGAAAAAGAAAAAACGACAAGAAACAGAGGAGAAAATAACGACACTGTCAGGTAGAACGGTTAAAAAACCCGACAGATGGAAATATCCCTAATTAATGTAAAGACAAATTTCAAAGATAATAAATTTAACACCATAATAAATTTAACAGCGTGCAAGTAAAGTTAACCAAGTCAATATTAATGAAAAAAAAATAATAACACAAGTGATCTCAAAACATTGGTGATCAGAGAGAAAGGTGGGAATAGAAAATAACCAAAGGTAGGAAGCTCGTGGTCTACTGAGAACGACAACTGGTGTTGGACCACGTCTTGTGGGAAGCCCGGGGAGGAACTCAAGGCCCATGATTGTTTTTTGTAGTTTTTTTTTTAAACGACCGTAGGAAGGGATATTTCTCAGTCCTGCAAGTGTAAGAAATTAGTATTTTTATGCCAATCAGGGCCAGTCAAAGCAATACTTAAAGGTTGAATAGAAACTTCAGTGAGCTAAGTTTTCGTTTTTTGGATCAGAATGCTTTGAAAGAGAAACAGAGAGTTTACTTTCTTATAGCTCCGAGGCAAAAAAAAGAGAGAAAAGCTTTTTAATTTCATTATATTATATCAATGACGTATGCTGTCCTACAGATCTGTGTTAAACATTACTTCCAAAGAGAAACAGAGACATTAATGTCTTTAGCTCCTTGGCGAAAAAATTTAATTTCATTAGTTTATATCTATGACGTATACAATAACAGAGAGATCACTGTTCTATAGTTCTGTGACAAAAATGTTCTTTAATTTCATTGGTTTATCTATGACATATCTTGTGCTCTAATTTTTGTGACATAATTTTAGCAAGTCAGTCACGTTATATCTTACCTATACTGACTCAGGTCCCCTCGAATTTTTTATAAAAAAAAATCGACCCATGCCCTAACCAAGATGGATATTATCCAAAACAAAAAATTATCAGTACAGAAGCGTCTAATTATATGAAATATTTTGTCTTAGTGCAGATTATAATTATTTTATTTTATATGATGTAAATATATCATATTTATTTATTTAGTTCTGAAGGATTTGCTCAAACAATAGCCTTCTAAAAAGATATTGATGTCAGTTCTTCATTATGCTTATATTCTTTGTCAAGCATTAACTGGAATCTACGGAGGCAAGCTTGGAAATCCTGCATCTAATTACCTTATTCGAAAGGCGAATATGAGGCACCAATGTTGACTCGTAATTACGGAAAATCCAAGAGAAGAACACGGGGAAACAGCTGAAATGCTGGGGTTAAACCCGACACCCTTTGAGAACGTCTAAGCCAAGAAATAGGGAAGACATTAAAAAACGAGTGGGTATAGAGGTCTCCACTCGTCCTTGTTATGTCTTGTTCCCTCATTGTAGTATCGTTTACGTAAAACCGTGAGGTTATGACGCTGCAACATGCGTTTCTTATACAGCACGGACGTGCGTGAACAATGCAGGCATGAAATATGTTGTAAAATTAGACCTCAAACTTAATAATGTAGGGTAAATTATGTTTATTTAATATCGATATATCCGTTCTCAAAACAAATTTGAAGACATCTCTGTTTTAGATTTTCGTTGAGAGTACTAATATTAGTGTATTTATTTAATTCTGTCTCATAGCGTAGAAATTAATGTACCCAATTAATACGTGACTTATTTGTACTATGAGTGTATACTTTAAAGAACGTGTGATTCTGCCTCGCTATTTTTATTACAGGAAGTAAATGGACACATTGGTTATTGAGCATTACAATGAGCTGCCCAGTACAGATACGACCCAGTAGCATCTATTTTCATCATATCTCAACCAACGAAGAGTACTC